>CAUYLG010050775.1:0-65973 GCA_963573385.1 Cacajao melanocephalus | reverse complement strand
AGTCCTTGCCTATGCCTATGTCCTGAATGGTTTTGCCTAGGTTTTCTTCTAGGGTTTTTATGGTGTTAGGTCTTATGTTTAAGTCTTTAATCCATCTGGAGTTAATTTTAGTGTAAGGTGTCAGGAAGGGGTCCAGTTTCTTTTTTGTATTCTTAGTAGAGACAGGGTCTTATTATGGTGCCCAGGCCATTCTCATACTACTGGGCTCAAGGGATCCACCCACTTCAGCCACCCAAAGTGTTGGGATTACAGGCGTGAGCCACTGGGCCCGTACTAAATACAGGAATTTATATTAGTACAATCCATTGACTTCATTCAGATTTTCCTCTATAGGCACTCATTGTGTATATGTGTGTGTGTGTACAGTTCTATGCAATTGTGTCGAATCATATAACCACCACAAGATACTGCACAAGCAGTAGTCCTTGGCCAGGCACAATGGCTTACGCCTGTGATCCCAGCCCTTTGGGAGACCAACGCAGGTGGGTTACTTGAAGCAAGAGTTTGCGACCAGCTGGCCAACATGGTAAAACACTGTCTCTACTAACATCAAAAAAATTAGCGCGGTGTGGTGGCTTATGCTTGCAATCCCAGCTACTTGGGAGGCTGAGGCGGGAGGACTGTTTGAATCCAGGAGGCAAAGGTTGTAGTGAGCCAAGACCCTGCCACTGCACCCCAGTCTGGGTGACAGAGTGAGACTCTGTCTCAAAAAAAAAAAAAGATACTGCACAAGATCATTACCACAATTATCTCCTTCATGCTACCCATTTATAGTCATATCTACCTCTTGCTTCCCAAACCCCTGGCAACCATAAATCTCTCTCCATCTGTATACTTTGTCATTTCAAGAATATATAAATGAGAATTTTTTTTTTCACTCAGTATGTTGCTTGAGGTCCATCCAGGTCATGTGTATCAATAATTGGTTCCTTTTTATTGTTGAGCACCATTCATGGTGCAGATAAGCCGTAGCTTATTTAAGCATTCACCCACTGAAGGACACTCCAGGTGTTTTCAGTTTAGGCCTATTACAAACATGATGTAGCTCTGAATATTCCTGTGCAGATTCTTTGGTCAGCTTTTAAACTAATGTCTTCCTTAGGTGAGGCTGCTTGGCAGAACTCAGGCAACAGTTTGTGCCCAAGCCTCCAAACAGATCTTCTTTTTATTAGTTTTAGCTCCTACAGATCATTTGCAATACAATGTCTGACATATACAAAGTAGACAGACTGTATAATGAACAACCATGTTGAGCACTGAGTGTCAACAATTATCATCCTGACATTTTTTTCTTTCTTTAAAAAAAAAAAAAACAAAAAAAACAAAAAACAGAGTTTCACCATGATGGTCAGGCTGGTCTTGAACTCCCTACCTCAGGTGATCCGCCCGCCTTGGCTTCCAAAGTGCTTGGATTACAGGCGTGAACCAGCACGTCCAGGCTGACATTTTTTCTTTTTCTTTCTTTCTTTTTTTTTTTTGTTTTTTGTTTTTTGAGATGGAGACTTGCTCTGTTGCCCAGGCCAGAGTGCAATGGCGTGATCTTGGCTCACTGAAACATCTGCCTCCCAGGTTCAAGTGATTCTCCTGCCTCAGCCTCCCACATAACTGGGATTACAGGTGCCCACCACCATGCCTAGCTAATTTTTGTGTTTTTAATAGAGATAGGGTTTCACCATGTTACCCAGGCTGGTCTTGAGCTCCTGACCTCAGGTGATCCACCCGCCTTGGCCTCCCAAAGTGCTGGGATTACAGATGTGAGCCAATGGGCCTGGCTGACATTTTTTTCATCTATACTTTCATCCACTCTCCTCACTAACACTTGTATTTTGAAACAAATCCCAAGTAATTTTATCTGTAAATATTTTGGTAAATATCTCTAAAACTAAAAAAGTCTTTTTTAAAAAACATAAGTGAAATGCCATTATCCCAATGTTATTTTTTTGGGTTCTTCCAGAAGCTGAAACAAAGACAAAAATTGGAACACAATTTGTCTCTTTGAGAGAGGGAAACACCGGTGGGGAAGTGGAGGGAGTGAGACAGAAAAGGGAAGATTCTAAGTAAGACTTCTGCAGAGGGCTGCATCTGGCGAGCATTATCTCCTCAGCACTTGCGGAAAGCCACGGGGGCAGGCAAAGAAGACTTCAGCAGGCAAAGTCTTCAGGCAAAAAAATACAGTTGTTGGCTGCTAAATTCAGGGTAGCATGCCCTGAAGTGGTAAGGGGGAGGGACTATGCCGCTCAGGACCAACAGCTTCTCTTTACACAGGCTTAAAAACAATAAACAGGCCGGGCCGAGGTGGCTCATGCCAGCAAACCCAGTACTTTGGGAGGCCGAGACAGGTGGATCATATGAGGTCAGGTGTTCAAGACCAGCCTGGCCAACATGTGAAACCTCATCTCTACTAAAAATATAAAAAATTAGCCGGGTATGGGGGTGAGTGCCTGTAACCTCAGCTACTTGGGAGGCTGAGGCAGGAGAATTGCTTGAACCTGGGAGGCGGAGGTTGCAGTGAGCCGTGATGGCACTATTGCACTCCAGCCTGGGCAACAGAGTGAGACTCTGTATCAAAATAAATAAATCAATGCTTAAAAACAATAAACAAGTAACAAGCCGATGTTCAAATTTTCCCTAGTATGTCATACTATTTGGTTTTACAGTGTATGTGTCCAAATCATGATCCAAATAAGGTTCATGTATTGTAACTGATTTACTGTCACATGCCATATAACAACATTTTGGTCAAAGACAGCAAGTAATACAACAGTGCTCCCATAAGATTATAATCCATATTTTTACTGTACTTTTTCTATGTTTAGATATGTTTTCTCACACAAATACTTACCACTGGGTTACAATTGCCAACAGTATTCAGTACAGTAACATACTGTATAAGTTTGTAGTCAAGGAATAATAGACTATCCCACATGGCATAGGTGTGTAGTAGGCAATAGCATCGAGGTTTGTGTCAGGATACTCTATGATGTGGGCACAATGACAAAAGTACCTAATGACACATTTCTCAGAATGTGTCTCCATTGTTAAGTGATGTATGACTGTACATGTTTTTTAAGTCTCTTTTTCTTTTAATTTTTTATTTAGAAATTTTAAAGCATAGAACAAACAGGAGAATATCATTATGAACAACTATATGTCCATCAAGATTAAACTATTAGCATTTTTAATATATTTACTTTATCACATATCTACCCATTTGTTCACCCCTTTATGCATCTTAGATTTCTTGATGTATTTCAGAGTAAATTGCAGATATTGACCATTTATCCCTAAATACTTTTACCCTGTAACACTTCAGTATAAAATTACTAAGGTTTATATTGTTAATCATTTTTTTTCTTTTAAGGTAAAATTTGCAACAATGAAACACACAAATTTTAAGTATATATTTGTGGAGTTATGATAAATGCATGTACCCATACTTTCATCAAGATATGGAATATTTCTACAATCTCAGAAAGTTTCTACATACTCCTTTTCAGTCAATCCCTAAGCTCAACTTCTCAGAGGTAACATTTTTTTTAACCTAATGTTATTCACAATGTTCTCTTATTTTATTTTTTTGTTCTAATGTCTGTGGGATCTGTGATGATAACAGCTCTTTCATTCCTGATATTGGTAATTGGTGCTCTCGTTGGGAACGAATTGCCTATGGGTTCCTTCATATTTCTGCACATCCTGTGAGTAGAGGCACTGACAGCCTTTGTTCTGGGTTATCCTTTTTTTTTTTTTTTTTTTTTTCTGAGATGGAGTCTTGCTCTGTTGTTTAGGCTTGAGTGCAGTGGTGCGATCTTGGCTCACTGCAACCTCCACCTCCCAGGTTCAAGCAGTTCTCTTGCCTCAGCTTCCTGAGTAGCTGGGACTATAGGTGCCTGGCACCATGCCTGGCTAATTTTGTATTTTTAGTGGAGATGGGGTTTCTCCATGTTGGTTAGGCTGGTCTCGAACTCCTGACCTCAGGTGATCTGCCTGCCTCTGCCTCCCAAAGTGCTGGGGTTATAGGCGTGAGCCAGCCCAAAGTGCTGGGATTATCTTTTTTTGTTTTGTTTTGTTTTTTTGAGATGGAGTCTCTTGCTCTGTCATCAGGCTGGAGTGCAGTGGCGCAATATCGGCTCACTGCAACCTCTGCCTCCCGGGTTCAAACTATTCTCTTGCCTCAGCCTCCTGAGTAGCTGGGACTACAGGCGCATGCCACCACACCCAGCTAATTTTTGTATTTTTGGTAGAGATGAGGTTTCACCATGTTTGTCAGGATGGTCTCGATCTCTTGACCTCATGATCCATCCACCTCTGCCTCCCAAAGTGCTGGGATTACAGGCATGAGCCACCACCCTGGCGGGGTTATCTTTTAAAGATGTTTGTATAGCAAATAGCTTGGTAAACAGTGACAATGAAGCGGTCTAGAGCGGAGGATGGGTTGATTTTTTGTTTCGTTTTGTTTTCACTTTCTGGTACAATAAAGATAATTTCTACCTCAGGGGTAAAAGTCAGGCAGGTTTGCTTGCAGGCTACTATAAAAGGTTAAGTTACAAGCCTGAGGTTCCTTAACTGAGATGCCAACCACTGCATTTATAACGCATACCTGGGCCACTCTGTGTCTTTCTCATGGAATCGATGGTCTAAAAGAACTAATGCGAATGTGAAGCTCGTGCTGCTTGCTGGCTGTGAGTGGTAAAGTGGTAGTCTCTGACCTAGGAATCTCATTTAAGAATCAGATTCCATGAAACTCAGCAGATTAACTTGTTAGCTTTAACAGTAGGGTACAATCTCAGACTCTTGAATATCCTGATGGTTGTCAATATTTCTTTCTTTCTTTTTTAAATAACTAATTATATCAAGGAGTTTATCAATTTTGCTGATCTTTTCAAAGAACAATTTACAGCTTTGCTAATTTTTTCTGTTACTTTCCTATATTTTAGTTAATTGATTTCTGTTGTTATCTTTATTTCCTTCTATTTACTTTGGGATTTACTTTGCTCTTTTTTTTCCTAGCTTATTTTTGTGAAACTTTTGGTTGTTGATTTTTAGACATCTCTTCTTCACTAACATAAGCATTTAGAGCTATATGTTTATGAATAGGCGTTGCTTTGGATGCAACATACAAATTTTGATATGTTGTATTTTTATTTTCATTCAGTGTGAAATACTATCTAACTTCCTTTGTGATTTCTTCTTTGACCAAGGGATTATTTAAAATATCTTGTTTATTTACACATATTTGAAGTTTTCCTAGATCTTACTTTTATTGATTTCCAATGTAGTTCCATTATGGTCAGAGGACATACTCTATGATTCCAATTTTTAAAAATTTATTAAGACATTTTAAGATCCATTATATGATCTATGTTGATGAACATACCACATGCAGTTGAAAGGAAAATGTATTCTGCATTTGTTGGATTTGGTGCTCTATGAACTTCAATGAAGTTGTATTAGTCAGAAATCACCAGAGAAACGGGGAACCAGTAGGATGTGTAGTTGAGAGAGAGAGAGAGAGAGAGAGAGAGAACAACAGAGAGGGAGAGAGAGAAAGGTTTATTATAAATAATTGTCTCAGGTGATTGTGGAGACTGGTAAGTCAGATCTGCAGTCAGCAGACTGGAGATCCAGGAGAGCAAATGGCATAGTTCCAGTCCTGGTCCAAAGGCCTAAGAAGTAGAAGAGCTGATGTAGTATCAGAATGAAAGCCAGCAGGCTCAAGACCCGGGAATAGCCCGTGTTTAAGTCTGAGCTTGAAAGCAGGAAAAAACCTGATGTTCCAGCTCTAAAGCAATCAAGCAGGAGTTCTATTTTGTTCTAGTCCTTCCACTGATTGGATGGGGCTTATTCCCATTAAAGAAGACAGTCTACTTTACTCAGCCTACCAATGCAAATCTCACTTGCACCCAGAAACACCCTCACAGACGCACACAGAATAATGTTTGACCAAATGTCTGGGCACGCTGTGGCCTAGTCAAATTGACACATAACATTAACCATGACAGAGGTCAAGGTGGTTTACAGCATTGTTCAAATCACCCATGAATTTCTTGATCTTTTTTCTTTAACTCTTCTATCTATTGCTGAGAGCAGAGTGTTAAAATCTGTGATCATGAAATTGTCTGTTTCTCCTTTTAGTTTAGTTGATTTTTGCTTCATCTACTTGGAAGTTCTGTTATCAGGAACGTAAATCTTTATGATTAGGCATATACACATTATTACTTTTTTTTCTTTTACTACATCTGTTACAAAACTGCATGTACATTATTTCTTCTGAAGAACTGACCCTTGTATTGTTATCAAGTATCCCTCTACTCACAATTTTTGTCTCAAATTTGCTTTTCTGCTATTATAGTAGCCACTCCAGCTCTGTTATGCTTATATCTTTTCTATGCACTTCTTTTCTTTCTTTCTTTTTTTTTTTTTTTTGAGACAGAGTCTCACTCTGTTGTCCAGGCTGGAGTGCTGCAGTGTGTGATCTTGGCTCATTGCAACCTCCACCTCCCAGGGCTAATTTTTTATATTGCATTGTATTTTTTTTGAGACAGTGTTTTGCTCTTGTTGCCCAGGCTGGAGTGCAGTGGCATAATCTCGGCTGGGATTACAGGCACCTGTCATCATGACTGGCTAATTTTTTGTATTCTTAGCAGCAATGGGGTTTCGCCATGTTGGCCAGGTTGGTGTCAAACTCCTGACCTCAGGTAAACCTCCTGCTTCTGCTTCCCATGCCTGGGATTACAGGCATGAGCCATGGAGCCCTGTATCTGCATCCTGCTTTATCAGCAGGTTCTTCCTGTATCTTGTGCCAGTCTCCTATCTTATCCTGTGACTATTCTTGCCTAAGTTCCTGGGCATGCAGCCCGACAGGTCTTAGCCTCATTTTACTCAGCCCTGTTCAAGATGGAGTCACTATGATTCAAATGCCTCTGACATCCCCTTATATAAGTCAGAAGCTCAGACCTCTGGAACTTCTGACTGATTGGCTTCAAGTTGGGGTTCCCACGACTCCCTTTTTGAGTTCTATTAATTTGCTGGAGTGGCTCACAGAACTTAGGATATATTTACTGATCTATTATAGAGGGTATTGCTTTTTTCTTTCTTTGAGACAGAGTCTTGTTCTATTGCCCAGGCTGGAGTGCAGTGGTGCAATCTCAGCTCCCTACAACCTCTGCTTTCCAGGTTCAAGTGATTCTCCTGCCTCAGGGTCCCAAGTAGCTGGGATTACAAGTGCCAGTCACCACACCTGGCTATTGTAAATGATATCACAAAAGATACAGATGAAGAGACATGTAGGGTGAGGTGTGGGAGAAGGGGTGTGGCGCTTCCATGCCCTCCTGGGTGTGCCACTCTCCAGGACTTTCCATATGTTCACCAATCTGGAAGCTCATGAACACTGTCCTCTGGGATTTGTATAGAAGCTTCATGACATCAGCCTTCCTCCCCACAGGGTATAGGGTGGGACTCTCATGGGAGGGGCTTAAGACCCAGAGTCAGAAAGGTGGGGAACATTAGACTGGAAAAAGGGCAAGAGAAGGTCAGAGCCCTGTTCCTGAGGTCTAACACACCCAACTTTATAACAAAAGACTGTAACAAGGTCTATGGGAGTTATGTATGAGCCAGGAACTGTGGACAAAAACCAATATATATCGCAACACCACAGGCTGTGACTTCTTCCAATCCAGCCTCTTATCCATTTTTCAAGGATAAGTTCATAATTTCTGGGTCTTCAATGGCCAAGATTCTTGTTTTCCAGTGCACTGATGAGTTTAGTGATGTTAAGTATGTCTTTTTTTTTTTTTTTTTTTCCTTTTGAGACGGAGTTTTGCTCTTGTCGCCCAGGCTGGAGTACAATGATGCAATCTTGGCTCACTGCAACCACTGTCTCCCAGGTTCAAGCAATTCTCCTGCTTCAGCCTCCTGAGAAGTTGGGATTACAGGCACCTGCCACCACGTCCAGCTAATTTTTGTATTTTTAGTAGAGTCGGGTTTGTACCATGTTGGCCAGGCTGGTCTCGAACTCCTGACCTCAGGTGATCTGCCTGCCTCGGCCTCCCCAAGTGCTGGGATTACAGGTGTCAGCCACCGTGCCCAGCCTAAGTATATCTTTTCTATCAGTCCTAGGGATTTATGGAATGAAGGGAAGCCTCCAACCACTGTGTATCAAACCCACTCTTTTTCTTTCTTCTCTTTCTCTCTTTCGAATAGTGATAACACAGATTTGATTATTTAGCTAAGCAGAGAAGGAATACAAGCAATTCTAAGTAAGATGGGCTGGGAAAGGAAAATAGTACATTTTCAGTCACAGTAAAGGAAAGTTTTGGGAGTTCAGTGTTCTGATTATAATAGAATGCTAAGCCTGCTAAGTTTATAGGTTTGATTTCTCCCAAAATTCTGTATATTTCATGTAGGCTTTGAATTTGCCTTGAATTTCTTCAATATTTGCCTTGAATTTGAGATTTTTTTTGGTGGACTATGCTTTTAAACATAAGATTCTAAAGTTATATTCAAATACTGCCACCTTGTGGGTTATTCCTTGTTTCCCCATCCCACCCTTTAATCCGGTGGAAACATTTATCCAGCAGTTCATTTCAGGTTATGACAATTAAGTTGCTAAGAGTTGTACTAAGAGCTTCACATATATATAATCTCATCTAAACTTCTTAAGAACTTTATGAAAGCAGTACTATTAACCCTATTTCAGAGATGAGGAAACTAGGCCTATAGGGTTTATGTAACTTGGCTGACGTCTCACAGCTAGTAAGGATAGTAGTACAATTTTATATACAGGCAGCTTGCCTCTAGAACCTTGTCTCTGCTAGTAAAACTAACAAATCTAAAAATAAAACAATGTGATACATTATATGAATAAGTGATAGAAGCAGTATAAAGGGAATAATCGTTAGGAAAGGCCATCCGGAAAGGCTTCACAGATATATGAGGAGGCGGCCTTTTGTAAGTGAGGACTGGAAATATAATAATTCTATAGGAAGAATGGAGCTGGGTCCATACACCTGGATCCAAAAGAACACAAATAGCCTGTGTGGCTCATGGTTTTGTCTGCCTCACCCTGCTTTCTTTTGGGGAACTACTCTTCACTCTGTTTAACTGTGACTCTAATAGGGGCTGTCAATCATAGTATCCTTGACACCTTACCTAATCTAAGCTGACATGAGTCCATCACATCCCTGGAATTTTTGTGCTTGAGACAGTGGGCTCAGTGCTATCTTCCCTAATGGCAAACCTGAGGTGAGGTATGTGATTTATGCGAGGTATTTAATTTTTGTGTCAGACAAGAACAGAAAATCAAACACCGCATATTCTCACTCATAGGTGGGTATTGAACAATGAGAACACATGGACACAGGGAGGGGAGCATCATACACCGGAGTCTGTTGGTGGGGAATAGGGGAGGGACAGCGAGGGGTAGGGAGGTTGGGGAAGGATAACATGGGGAGAAATGCCAGATATAGGTGACAGGGGGATGGAGGCAGCAAACCACATTGCCACGCATGTACCTATGCAACAATCCTGAATGTTCTGCACGTGTACCCCAGAACCTAAAGTGCACTAATGTATATATATGTGTGTGTGTGTGTGCGTGTGTGTGTGTGTCAGAAAGTTGTAGTCAACCAGTGTTGTCCTATGGAAGATGGTGTGGAGGAGGAGAATGAGGCCAAACAATAAGGTTCCAGTCATCTCTAGGCCAGCTAGCTGCACTATCGACCTTCCTCTAATAATCATTCTTGTAGTACCTAATCAGGTTTGGGTTTCTAACCAAGTTCTAATATTTTCTGGCACCATCACTGTCATTTCCTACTCCTATACAACTTGAAAGACAGCAACATTTACATAATCATGTTAGTACTTTTCTTTTTTTTTTTTTGAGACAATTCTCACTCCCTCGCCCAGAATGGAGTACAGCGGCATGACCTCAGCTCACTGCCACCTCTGCCGCCTGGGTTCAAGTGATTCTCCTGCCTCAGCCTCTGGAGTAGCTGGGATTATAGGCACCTGCTACCGCGCCCCACTGATTTTTGTAGTTTTTAATAGAGACGGGGTTTCACCATCTTGGCGAGGCTGGTCTTGAACTCCTGACCTTGTGATCCACCAGCCTCGTCCTCCCAAAGTGCTGGGCTTATAGGTGTGAACCACTGCACCCGGCCTCATACTTTTAATTATAAAGGATAGTACTGCCAATGTATTTTGGAAAAATGTCATTTAGGGAGTTTATTTATAGATGCCATGTGGCTTAAAAACATTTCTGCAGTGCTTCACTCTTGATGCCTGTACTATTCTTTTTCTACTCCCTCCCCCATCATTGCAATCTTTTAAAGCCATCTCTGGTTTTATTTTTTACTTTAAGCCTACTTTAGAACCTCCAGTCAATTATTTTTTCAAACTTTGATTTTTTAATTATTTAAGTAATATTTAAATTATTGCAATGAAAATTATAAGTCAAAATGATAGAACTTAAGAATCACCCATAATCCCAGCACAGAGACAATCATTGTAGATATATTTTGACCTATTCTTTCATGTGTAAACACAAAATATTTTAAAAAATCAAACCAAATGGCTAATTTTGATTTCTTCCTCCCTAACCACATCTACAAAGTATTTTTCATTTACTTGTACATTTGTACATTTCCTAATTATTTTAGTAGTTTGTTTTGCAAATAATCAGTACCTTTGAAAGCATCTAATTTTCCTGGGAATAAGGGAGCAATTCTATATCTCTTGGCTTGAAATGTTATTTCTTTCCTGCTTCACCTACTTATCTCCTAGTTATCTAGTTATCTGAGTTAACTCCTGCTCATTTTTTAGTTCATGTGTCACATCTTTAGGAAGTCAGATGAAATCTATCACTGTATTCTTTGTAATCCTTCTAAACGTTGCAATTTAATATGTTTGGGAATATCTGGGTCTACATGTATTTTAGTTCACTGTTGGATCCCCAGTGCTTACCACAAATTGCCCGAGACCTGGTAATTTTTACTTTTATTTTATTATTATTTTTTGAGACAGGGCCTCACTCCCATTGCCTTGGTTGGAATACAGTGGCATGATGTTGGCTCACTGCAGCCTTGACCTCCCAGGGCTCAGGGTATTCTCCTACCTCAAAGTTTCCTGAGTAGCTAGGACCACAGGCATGCGACGCCATGCCCGGCTAATTGTTTTGTATTTTTAGTAAAGACAGGGTTTCACCATGTTGCCCAGGCTGGTGCTGCCTGGGCTCAAGTGATTCACCTGCCTCTGCCTCCCAAAGTGCTGATATTACAGGTGTGAGTCACCCTGCCTGGCCATAATTTTTAAATTAATGAATGCCTGATTGGAATAATTCAGCCACTAAATACATTATTTATAAGCATTATTTATGAAGAATAATTAAGTGCTACTAAGGCTCTCTGCTAAGTGCTATATATCTCTACCATTACATTTTCACGACCCCAAAATACATTATTTCTCCCATTTTGCAAATGAGGAAACTGAGGCTTCAGAAAAGTGAATTAACTTGCCCAGACACAAGTAAGAGACAGAAAAGTTATTAACACAGGTCAATGCATTTATTTACACTAGTAGCTTTATTTGCCATTATTGGCTTCTTTGTTCATGAATATAAAAGTCATTATATGTAGCTTTTCTTTTTTCTGATATCCGGAGATACAACTTAAGCTTATTTTCAAAATCACTCACTTTTTACATTACAAACCAGTTTTTTTTTTTTTTTTGTAGGAAGTAGGGTATTCGGAATAAAGAGCAAAGAAACAATTTTGTACTGGGAAGAGCAGCAGGAGGGCTGGGTCCTAATCTCCCTTTCTCTTTGGCTAAGCAGCTGTGTGGCTTTGAGCTAGTGATCTACCCTCCCACAAAAAAGGCTTCAAATGAGAGCAAGTATAGCTCAGTGGGCATTAAGAAGACATGCGCAACTCCTTTCTTTTTAGAGATGAGGCACACGCAGTGGCTTGGAAAATTCATAACGTGGCACAGCTGTACAGCCAACTCGTGACTGCTAGTGTCGTTTGTTCTGAGTTACACTACTCCTCCTTGAACAATCGTTTACTGAGTGCTTACCGTATTAGGCATTCAAGCAGCAGTAGGTTTCCTATTCAGTACCCTAGTATTGATTATTGGCTACTCTCCCTCCTATTTTTCACTCGACCACTTTTTAAATGGCCTTTAGATTCAGAGTTCAAGTGGAAAAAACCTAGTGCAAGCCTGGTGTCAGGCACTGAGTGACGTGACCAGGGCTGGCAGCTAGTCCCACGGTGGCGATCTAAGAGGGCATTGACGCCTTCCGACCAAGGGAGTGACTGCCAGATAATCCGGGTGGATAGCAAGCCAGAGAGGGGTGAGGCTGGGTCTAGGGAGACACCACCTTTGGCTTTGCAGTGACCCCATACTAGGGCTATGGGAGGAAGCTCTTCTTTGTAAGACGCCTGTGCACTTGGCTTCTGCTGCGTAGTGACCGGGTATCCAAGGCATCTGGTCAGGTCTCCTTCTGCACTCGCGTTTAGCCCCTCTACAGGAATCTCCACCTGCCTGAAAAGACGTTTCTATCTGGGAGATGGCTGGCCTTGAAAGGGACACTCCCATCACTGCTGTTGGCGTAGAGTCTCCCGCTGAGATCTTTCTCCCTTCCCCGCCCCCTGGCATGAGCCAGCGGCCCCAAGGCCGGCGAGGTCAAGTTCCTTGGGGCCGCCAGGGAAAAGGCCATGGCAGAGGTGCTGCCACGCGAAACCTTCTGGGCAGGCACCAGCCAATCATCAAGAAGCATACACGAGCCCCAGCCAATCAGCGCTCGCCTTATTACTGAGTACAGCCCGCTCTGGTCCCTCCTCCACATCCCCCTTTCCGATTCCTGTAGTCGCGGCTGTATTGCAGCCGCCTCCAGAACTGACCCGGGTCTGGGGACGGGCCCCTCTGGCGCTTTTCGGTTTCTCTTATTGGCTTCACTGAGGATGAGTCCCTGTGTTGCTGTATGTGGACCCTGCGGAATCCACCGGCGCAGTTTCATCTAGCGACTGGTGAGGGTGGGCTCGGAGCTGCAGGACCGTGCGGAGCCGCTTCCCTTCAGCCCCGGGGGCAAGGGGAGAGTATTCGCCTTCCGGAGGGTGCGGGTGGCTGCGGACGCCGGCGCGGGGGGACTGTGGGGAGGGGACTCTGCGGCCCCGAGGCTGCCGGGCTTCGCACGAGGCTGCGCGGAGAGGGCCGAGTGGCCGGGGTCCCTGCCGCCGCTCCCTACCGCCCCCCTCAGCTATGAATGGCCTGTCCCGGCGACGCGCTACGTTCCAGTGCTGCCGGACATGCCCTCCAGCGACATTGCATTCCTAGTTGTGATAGTTGTGTGGTGTCACTTTCCTTCGAGCCTTGGATTTGAAGCCGTTCCTATGGGCGTTCATGTTCCTTATCCCTTTCCTGGAGTCACAAGTTTGAGTCCACCCTGGGGATACTGACTGTCGGGAAGCAGATCGTGAACTCTAATAAGTGGACATTGCTGTGTAAAAAAGAACCGATTCTTTTTGGAGGGTAGGAGTGAGAGAGACAGAGAAGACAGGCCTTTTGTTTTTGTAACAGGCAGAGCTGTGTGGCTCAAAGAGTTTCAGTGTAGCTGTGGATTAGGTAACATAGGCCGTCCTTAACTCCAGTTTTCAAACGTAATTATAAAACTTCGATGTGTTAGCTAGAGATTCATGTAGCACCTTTTAAGTTACGCCTCGAAGTAGGCCATTTGAAATTTATCAGAAATACTGAAAGGATATGACTTTTATGAGCAGTAGTGTTTCATTGCCCATAAAGTGGTGTAAATTCACAGGTTTGCCAGCCCCTTGATCATTTCTCTCCTTTTTATATTTTGAATTCCTTGACTTTTGTTTTAGAAATTGGAGCAAGGTAGACGAGGACAGAACTGTTTTCTAAAAATAATTACATTTGCGAACATTTGCAGAAACTTTAGTAAACTAAAACTAGAGTTTACTTCAAGAAATTTTTTAAGCCGGGCGCGGTGGCTCACGCCTGTAACACCAGCTACTTGGAAGGCTGAGGCAGAATCGCTTGAATCTTCAGCTTCTGAGTCTCCAGCTGCCCTACCCAACTGCTTTTGAAATCAGTTCTTTTGAACTGAATTTCATGGTACTTTTTTCTACTACACTATACTACTTCTCATTGAAATTTTTCTAACTGCCTTTTGGGAGAGCAGTTTGATATTGTAGAATATGTAGAATCAACAATACTTTTCTGTTGGTATTATTTTAGGTAGGCCTTTTAAACTTTCACGTGAATTTCCTCATCAGAAAGTGAAGGTGATCATATTTACAGGGGCACTAATAAGGCTGAAATGGGGATTATATTTATGTAGAGCACTATATATAATGTATAAAACAAAATTTCATCTGTAATTTTTGTTTCTTCTGTTGTTTAGGTTTGTCTTGCTTTTCTCACTTCCAAAGTATTGACCCCTTACTGTTTGTTCTTCCTAGTTTCGTTATCTGAGCCAAAAACCTGTGAATTACCTAACCACAGTTTGTCAGTTCAAGATCCTAAGTATGTCTTTGGATGGCCTGCCCTTTTTTTTTTTTTTTTCTCTCTAAGGAAAGGCAGATAAAGGCTGTTCAAAATCTGGTCTATCCTTGTGTGTATATTAGGCTTCACTACTTTTCTGTTTTCTGAATTATTTAGAAATTTTGGAATGGGCCAAGATGATTCTAGTTCTTTTATATTTACTATCCCCTCTGCCTCAGATGTACTCTCACCCAGAATTTATCAGGCAAACGCATATGGTACTCTTTTTTTTTTTTTTTTTTTTTGAGAAAGAGTCTCGCCCAGTCATCCAGGCTGGAGTGCAGTGGCGTGATCTTGGCTCTCTGCAGTCTTGACTAACCAGTCTCAAGTGATCCTCCCACCTCAACCTCCAGAGTGGCTGAGACTACAGGCATGTGCCACTACACCTAATTTGTGTGTGTATATGTGTATATATATATATATATATATATATATTTTTTTTTTTTTTTTTTTGTAGAGACGGGTTTCACCATGTTGCCCAGACTGATTTCAATTACCTGCCTCAGCCTCGCAAAGTGTTGGGACTGCAGGCATGATTCACTGTGCCTGGCCGGTACTCACCTTTTAAGGCTTAATTTATGCATAGTTTATACATCTCCTTTAGAAAGTCTTCCCTATTCCTATATGTCCCTTGTTTTATCTTGACCATAGGTTTATAATCATGACATGTTTTAGTTACTTGCGTAAATAAAATTAGTCTCTTCTACCAAACTGTGACCCTTTGATGATGGGAACCGTGTAATAGATCATAAGTTTTGTTCAGTCAGTACTAAACTAGCTATGCATCCACCTGAATATTATCCATGAACCTGTATTTCATTTTATCTGAGATATTTAGACCTAATTATTTTTATATTTCCAATGCCTTGTGATCCTACTGTGGATGCACTGAAGAAGACAGTATAGTGTAGCAGAAATAGCGTGGACCTCATTAAACGGATCTGTGTTTGAAGTCTGACTCCCTCTTTTACGGGTGGCATGATTTGGGTGGTTTACTTGTCCTGTCTGATGTAAAGCATTCCATATGTGTTAGGTGTTTAAATGTTTATTTCTTTTGCTTTCTTCCCCTTCAATAAGCAGTTTTTGAATACATAGATAAGAAGTACAATAGGCATTAGAAATATGGGCCTGGAATTTGGAAGAAATATGTGAGCAAGAGACAGATTTGGGGATTTATAATCGTGTATAGGGTAGAGTTAAAAGCATGAAAAGGGTTGAAACTATCTAGGGAGAATATGAAATTAGAGAACTGAGGATAGAACATTTGAGAGAAGCCCAACATTTGAAGGCCAGGGGAAGTGATAATGCCCTAGGAATAAGTAGTTCAGATAGAGAGAGAGCCCATGCTTAAATGCTTCTGTGACTTCCTGCCCTTCCAGGATCTCTCTCTCTTTTTTTTTTTTTTTTTTTTTTAAGATGGAGTTTCACTCTTGTTGCCCAGGCTGGAATGCAATGGCACGATCTCAGCTCACTGCAACCTCCGCCTCCCACGTTCAAGTGATTCTCCTGCCCCAGCCTCCCAAGTAGCTGGGCTTACAGGCACCTGCCACCATGCCTGGCTAATTTTTGTATTTTTAGTAGAGACAGGGTTTCCTCATGATGGCCAGGCTGGTCTCGAGCTGCTGATCTCAGGTGATTCACTTGCCTTGGCCTCCCAAAGTGCTGGGATTACAGGCTCCTGCCACCACGCCCAGCTAATTTTTGTATTTTTAGTAGAGACGAGGTTTCGTCATGTTGGCCAGACTGGTCTTGAACTCCTGACCTCAGGTGATCTGCCTGCCTGGGCCTCTCAAAGTGCTGGGTTTACAGGCGTGAGCCACCAGGGCTGGCTCAGGATCTCTTTTAGCTTCCTTAAGGGGAGGAGGTTTTAAAGATGTAAAGCATGGAAGGTTAGTAAGATAAGAATTGAAAATATCCAAAAGCATTTGGTAATTTGGAAGTCATTAGTAGCTATAGTGATAATGGTTTCTTTGGAGAAGTGGTAACAGTGATAATGAAGCTCCAACATGGATTTTGGAATTAAGATTATTATCTTTTTGTGACTGAATATACAATAGTAATGAAAACTATTATTTTTTATAGTTTTTAGTGCCAGGTACCATATTAGGTAGTTTCATTTTTCATTATAGTAACCCTGTGAGGTGGGTGGATTGTCTCTATTTTGAGATGAAGAAATGACTTGGAGAGATCATGTAATTTTTTAGTTACATAACTGATAACAGCTGACATTGCTATATTTGAATCTATATATGTAAAACTCTAAGAAACCCTAGCTCTTTATCACTTCCATATTTATGTTCATAGTGTTCTGTAGGTGCTGCTTTCTCTATATGATGGTATGGAATGCTTTTTATATTTAATATTCTTTTTTCCCCTTTAGATGTTTAAGTTATATATACTAATGAATTAGGGAATTCTCTTCTGTTGTATCTTAATTCTTTAATGTAAGGTTTGAGTGATCCACCAAAAAGTAGTTTCTTCCAGGTATTATACCTACACTGAAAATAGAAAGATGGTGGGGCTTTAGAGCTTTAAAAGAATGAAATTAAGTGGATGGACTATTTTACTGCATACAATAGTCCCTACTTATCCAACGACACATTCTAAACCCCCCAGTGGATGCCTGAAATTGAGGCTAGTACTGGACTCTATATTTGCTATGTTTTTTCAGTCTGATAACCAAGAGGGCTGCTCAGTGACTATAGGGTTGTTAGCATGTACAGTATGGCAGTGCTGGACAAATGGATGATTCATGTCTCAGGCAAGGTTGAGTGGTTTGGAGTGGGACAATATGAGATTTAATCATTCTGCTCAGAATGGTATGCAATTTAAAACAAATTGCCTATTTCTAAAATTTTTATTTAATATTTTTGACTGAGGAGGTTGATTGTGGTTAATAGAAACCATGGAAAGCAAATAGATAATGGGAACTACTGTATCATGTTTTCCATTTTTAACTTTTTAAACTACTTGAGGTTTGGTACCTGTTTTTCTCTTTGCTACCATTTTTATTTGTTTTATTTTGTTCTTTTTTTTTTTGGTTCAAATCTACATTTTAAGGGGGGAATGATTTTTATGAGGACTATATCTATATCAAATTACAGAATGCATAGACTAATGGAAACAGATTTGGAGTTATTAGGTTGGTGCAAAAGCGATTGCAGGTTTTGCCATTAAAAGTAATGGCCGTTACTTTTAGAGTTTTGGTTATTGTTGTGTTGGTGGTGATGATATAGTTTTAGGGGGTATAGGTTTGGGATGGGATTCTTAGAAAGGTGGTAGATTTGAGCATATTTATAGCTTGTGGGGACATACCTACTAGAGTGTAAAAATACAGCATAGAAGGAATGAAGGACTGGAAGGAAAGAGAAACTCCAGAGTACAACCAATATGGATTAACTTTAAACATGAGAGTGGAAAAATGGAGTAAGGATGACTGGTATAAATATAGGTACCATAAACATGAAAGATTGATAGATTTAAGGAAAAAAGGGAATTAATCCATTTATACCGGAGCTTACAAATGTTTCTTGTGAAAAAGCAGACCTTGGTGATGACTTTGAGTAGTAGGATATAAATAATTCCCACAAGTTTAGTGTTCCAATAATGGAACACTAGGCATAAATTCGTTAAGGGCGTCTAAATATGGAGTTAGTTGTGTTCTAAAGTACTTAAGGAGAGTGAGAAACAGATTTGAATTTTTATTTTCTCTTTTCTCCTTCTTTTATAGGTCACCCTTGCAATTATGGATATTTAAAAGAATCAGACAGTGTGGAGGGGGAGTTCCCCTCCTCACTCCCCCTTGGTGCTTGACTCCAGGAATAATTTTGAAACTGTGGAATTTTTTTTAAATGAAGAACTTGTATTTGATATGAACTTTATAGAGCTATTTGTAATTTTTTTCATTTAAGTGCCAAAAAATTGTATAAAGATATATAGTTTTATACTATTGTCATGAGGATTTAAATTATCCTGAAAAGGTCATTTATTCTCTGTAACTCTTCCTCAATAGCACCTTTGTGTCCTGGCTTTTTCATTTTTTAAAACTAATTTTATCTAACGATTCCGAAGTAAGCGGTATAAAAACAATTAGGATGAATTCACCCATGCCTGACTGTACATCAAAGTGTCGATCCCTGAAGCATGCTTTGGATGTCCTTTCTGTGGTAACAAAGGGGAGTGAAAATCAGATTAAGGCCTTTCTCTCCAGTCATTGTTACAATGCTGCAACTATCAAGGATGTTTTTGGCAGGAATGCCCTCCACCTTGTTTCCTCCTGTGGAAAGAAAGGAGTGCTAGATTGGCTTATTCAGAAAGGAGTGGATCTGTTGGTGAAAGACAAAGAGTCAGGTTGGACAGCACTACACAGAAGCATTTTTTATGGACATATTGATTGTGTTTGGTCTCTACTGAAGGTAAGTGTTATTTGTTTATTTTAAACGTATTTAGTCTGGAATATGTTTTTCTTAATCATTTTCATACATCCTACATACTTTTTGGAAAAGATTTGCATTTTTTTTCACTTGTTTGCTATCTCTTACTGCTGTAACTCATGTTTGGAATTAAAATTTCATATATCCTTTTTACTTAACTTTTTGTGATATAAAATTTAAAACATTTATCAAAGCTTACTATATATAACTGAACTATTGGCCAATTTTGTGTTATTTATACATCTCATATCATTTTGAATTAAATTCCATACATTATTTAATGAGCCTTATATATTATTAAAAGAAAAACTTTACATTAAATAAGTAAATTTTCTTTGAGCAAAGCATAAGTTATGAATCAGGCAGCATTCAGAACCAGAAGAGGCTCAGAGAGCTGTGCTGCAGCCTGAGCAGTGAGCTTTTATAGGCCAATGCGGAAGACAGACAAAGAAAATGTATTTAATTTGTTAGAGTGAAAAGACTCTAGTTAGAGGTTGATTGGTGGTTTCTGATTGGTAAAGACTCTAGTTTCATTTTACTGTTTATGGCTTTCTATTTGCTTACATGTGAACTGAAAGTGATAGAGTTGCCCCAGTCTAATGGCATCCCAGTTGAAATTTTCATGGCAATATCTTTTAGTATTTAAAAAAAATATATAGCTTATTCTTAAATAACTATATTATTAACTTTAAAAGGGCACTAGTTGTGGAACATTATTTAGGAATTGTGTTTTTGAGTAGTATGTTCATTTCTTGTTTAGTTAGCGTATGGTGTTTATAGTTCTAAAGTAACTGATAAGGCCGGGTGTGGTGGGTTATGCTGTAATCCTAGCACTTTGGGAGGCTGAGTTGGGGGATCACTTGAGGTTATGAGTTCAAGACCAGCCTGACCAACATGGTGAAACCCCATCATTACTAAAAATACAAAAATTAGCCAGGTGTGGTGGTGTGTGCTTGTAGTCTCAGCTACTTGGGAGGCTGAGGCATGAGAATAGCTTGAGCCCAGGAGGTGGAGGTTGTAGTTTGCCAAGATCGTGCCACCACACTCCAGCCTAGGTGACAGGGCAAGACTGTCTCAAAAAAAGAAATTGATGGCCGGGTGTGGTGGCTCATCCCTGTAATCTCAGCACTCTGAGAGGCTGAGGTGAGTGAATCACCTGAGGTCTGGAGTTCAAAATCAGCCAGGCCAACATGATGAAGCCCTGTCTCTACTAAAAATACAAAAATTATTAGCTGAGTGTGGTGGCACATGCCTGTACTCCTAGCTACTTGGGAGGGTGAGGCAGGAGAATTGTTTGAACCCGGGAGGCAGAGGTTTTGGTAAGCTGAGGTTACACCACTATTCTTCAGCTTGGGCGACAGAGCAAGACTATCTCAAAAAACAAAATTGATCATTAAAATTGCTTAATTTATATAAAGTTTTTTTTCTAGTAGAATACGTGCGTTGTACTGAATAGGCAAATAATGAAGTATTTTGAGATACACCCCAATGTCATTTCACTAATGAATGCAAATTACAAACTCACTCAAAGAAGTTATAAGTTTTAAATTTAACAATTTTTTTTTATGAGACGGAGTCTTGCTCTGTCGCCCAGGGTGGAGCGCAGAGGTGCGATCTCAGCTCACTGCATCCTCCGCCTCCCAGGTTCAGGCTATTCTCCTGCCTCAGCCTTTCGAGTAGCTGGGATTATAGGCCCATGCTTGGCTTATTTTTGTATTTTTAGTAGAGACGGGGTTTCCCCATGTTGGCCAGGCTGGTCTTGAACTCCTGACCTCAAGTGATTGCCCGCCTCAGCCTCCCAAAGTGCAGGGATTATAGGCATAGGCATGAGCCACCGCGTCCATCCTTAAATTTAACAACTTTTTTGTATGAGCACACAAAAGAACAAAACAGTTCCGGTCCTTAAGGAACTTGTAGTCAAGTTAAGAAGCTTACCTTCAGTGTCTTCACTTAATTTTGACTTGAAAAATATTTCTGTAGAGGCTTTTATGTGGTAACATTTACTGATCAGAATAATTTTTATTATATAGTAATAGTGGCCGGGCGTGGTGGCTCACGCCTGTAATCCAAGCACTTTGGAGGCCAAGGCGGGCGGATCACCTGAGGTCGGGAGTTCAAGACCAGCCTGACCAACATGGTGAAACCCTGTCTTTATAAAAAAAAAAATAATAAAAATTAAAAAAAAATTATATAGTAATAGTAAAATATTCTTTTTTGGAGTTAAACTCTACTGATCTACTGCTACTTAATGAATCACGTTGAACAAATTATTGAATCTTGAACCTCAGTTTTATCTATAAAAATAGAATAATAATAGTACTTTTCTTGCTTTTTTCCCTCAGGGACTATCCATGAAGAAGAGCATTTCTAAGTTTGTTAATGGTAGAGTTGATTTCTCTTATATCTGAAACATTGCGGCATCTGTTTAATTCTCTTATTGCAATTACAGGCAAAGCTAGGTTAGTAAAAGTTAAAGCATCTGTCACCTCCATTCTTACCCCTTTCCATCTGTGAAACCTTGGCTTTGTTGTTCTCAGTTTTTGCTGGAAAGTTGGATGACTGCCAACCCTGTTGAGCTTGAAAAGGTCCATGGGTTTGGGTTTCCTGCCATCCTAGGGGTTGCCATTCAAGTGTTAGCATTTAGGGCTACACTTTGAAATAGTTATGGTCTGGACTGAATTTTGGTCCTTTCCTCCCTTTGGAATTTTATTGCCCTGTGGAAATCCTCAATCACTCTAACCACTTTGGCTCATAGAAGCCAGGAAACTGTGCCTTGGCCACCTTGCCCTTAGCTTGACTGTCTTATTAGCATCAGAGCTCTGCTGATCAGTGATAACTATATAACAACGGATGAATTCTACTGATAGTTCTCCCCTAAATCCTCTTTTGACCATTGAGCATTCTCGTGTTGGTAGACTGTTTTTGTTTAGCATATGTTTTTTTGCTTTGACCTAACACTTCTTGAATTGGAAGGGGTGCAGTGATAGGTGTTTTCATGTCAGTTCCATCTCTTATGCCGGCTGTAGCACTTCAGGTATTATGGATTATCAGGAAGAAACTGCACACATTTTAACTGAATTTGCATTTGATAAAACTTTCAGCTATAAAATTTCTAAATTGCACAGTAAATTGTCAGTTCCTGATTGCCAAAGATATAAAACCTTAACAGAAACTTGTTGCCTATAAAAAGCTGGAATAGAAACATTTTATCTTGTGCAGCTTTTTTTTTTGGCTTCTAGATTCCATGACAGGATGCATGGGTGGTAAAAACTGATTATGCTTGTGGGGTCCTGCTGTGTCTGTTGTTGCTATAGCATTGCTTTTTTATACTGGTGGTTTACCTATTATTCTGGAATAACTTGCTTTAGTTTTTCCGATTTGTAAACAGAAGACTTAACAGAATCCTAGGTTATATGGATTAAATGATATGCTGTCTGTGAAGCATTTGTAACAAATATTTTTTGAGTGCCTGATATGTGCCAGGCAGTAATCCAGGTGCTAGGGATATTGCAATGAACAAGACAGAATCCCTTCTTTGTTTAAGTTTTTATTCTACGAGGGGGAGATAAACCAAAACCACAATTGCTAAGAATAGTGGCTTACACCTGTAATTCTAGTACTTTGGGAGGCCAAGGCGGGCAGATCACCTGAGGTCAGGAGTTCGAGACCCGCCTGGCCAACATGGCAAACCCTCATATCTACTAAAAATACAAAACGTAATCGGGTGTAGTGGTACATGCCTGTAATCCCAGCTACTTGGGTGGCTGAGGCAGGAGAATTGCTTGAACCCAGAAGATGGAGGTTGTAGTGCCAAGGTCATGTCACTGCACATCAGCCTGGGCAACAGAACAAGACTCTGTCTTAAAAAAAAAAGTAATGAACAAATAGGAAAATGCTTAATAAATGTTGATGTATTAGAGTTCTTTTTGCGTGCCATGATAACCACCTATGGTAACATAAACAAAAGCTATTGAAAGGATATCAGATACCTCACAGAATAGAAAAACAGGCCATAAACAATTAACTGCAAATTATAAGTAAGAAAATATTCCTCAAACTAAAAAAGAGTAAGTATAAACTAAATATAATAAACTGAATTAAAATTTTGTGTCCCTCCTTCCCGGGTAACTTAATTTTTTTTTTTTTGAGTTGGAATTTCATTCTTGTTGTCCTGGCTGGAGTGCAATGGCATGATCTTGGCTCACTGCAACCTCTGCTTCCCGGGTTCAAGTGATTATCCTGCCTCAGCCTCCCAAGTAGCTGGGATTACAGGCATGTGCTACCACGCCTGGCTAATTTTATATTTTTAATAGACATTAGGTTTTACCATGTTGGTCAGGCTGGTCTTAAACCTCAGGTGATCCACCTGCTGGTCTGACCTCAGGTGATCCACCTGCCTTGGCCTCTCAAAGTGCTGAGATTACAGGTGTGAGCCACTGTGCCCAGTCCCCAACCCTGATAATTAAATAGCAGGACTAGTAGTCTATTAAAATGATTCCTGGCTCATGATGTTATAACAGTGTCATTTGAATATCAAATAATGCTTATTTTTCTTTTTTCTCTAGTAGGAGGGCATCTGGCCAGTTTATTAGAGTACTGTGTGATCAAACGTTTATAAATAGTAGACTTGAGGCCAGGCGTGGTGGCTCACGCCTGTAATCCCAGCTCTTTGGGATACTGAGGTGGGCCAGTCACCTGAGGTCAGGAGTTCAAGAGCAGCCTGGCCAACATGACGAGCCCCCTTCTCTACTGAAAATATAAGAATTAGCTGGATGTGATGGCATACGCCTGTAATCCCAGCTACTCGAGAGGCTGAGAAAGGACAGTCACTTGTGCCTGGGAGGTGGGGGTTACAGTGAGCTGAGATTGTGCCACTGTACTCTAGTCCGGATGACAAGAGGAAAGCCCTGCCTCGAAAAAAAAAAATAGATGACTTGAAAGAAGGAGAGGAGAATATAACCCTCTTCTGTCCCCCTGGAAATTATGTAGTCTCAATATATTTTGGGGGGCAGGGTTTAAGGGAGGGCTAGCATCAGGAAAAGTAGCTAATACATGCTAGGCTTAATACCTAGGTGATGGTTTGATAGGTGTAGCTGTGCACACATTTACCTGTGTAACCATGGCACACATTTACCTGTTTAACAAACCTGCATATCCTGCACATGTGTCTTGGAACTTAAAAGATACTTACTTTGATCTTAACTTTTTTGGCAGTATATGGGTGACAGTAGTCAGAGAGATATATACACCTTAGGTAATTCACGTTAGCTCATAACCAGTTTGAAAAGATTGGTGCATCAGATGACCACTTCATGTCATCTTGGCTTCATCCCTTTTTTGTTTTTATTTTTTGAGACGGAGTCTCGTTCTGTCAGCAGGCTGAAGTGCAGTGGTGCAATCTCAGCTTGCTGCAATCTCCACCTTCCATGTTCAAGCGATTCTCCTGCCTCAGCTTCCTGAGTAGCTGGGACTACAGGCACACACCACCACACCTAGCTAATTTTTGTATTTTTAGTAGAGGCAGGGTTTCACCATGTTGGCCAGGATGGTCTCGATTTCCTGACCTCATGATCTGCCCACCTCAGCCTCCCAAACAGCTGGGATTACAGGTATGAGCCACTGCGCCCGGCCCCTGGGCTTCATCTCGTATTCTAACCACAGCTGTAGTGTCCAATTGTGCACAGCATGTTAGCAGCTTTGTGTAGGTATGATCTTTATGTGTTCCTGTCATGTACTGTATGCCTCTTATTTTATGCTTCTGTGCTTACATTCGTGCATAGCCAACCAAAAGTACAAGAAAAGTTAGGCCCCTGTAGAGCAATAATTGTGCAGTTATTCTGTGACATACCATATAAGGCTATCAGAATGTCCTGTCAAGATCATGCACAAGTATCCTTAGTGGCCTGCTCGGTAACATATCATTGCACTGATTTTTCCCTCTTTCCTTAATTTACTCTCCTGGTCACTTGCTACTACTTCCTAGGATCTCTTCTCAAGGATATTACCTGCATGCAAGTCTTTATCTTATGCTCTGCTTTTGGGG
Source organism: Cacajao melanocephalus (assembly GCA_963573385.1). Taxonomy (NCBI): domain Eukaryota; kingdom Metazoa; phylum Chordata; class Mammalia; order Primates; family Pitheciidae; genus Cacajao; species Cacajao melanocephalus. The sequence continues at coordinate 40,944 of CAUYLG010050775.1, read as the reverse complement.
AAGAAAGTCAAAACAAACAAAACACTTTCCTATATTTCCTGATAGACATCTCAAATAGGGTTATCAGTGTTTTATACTGGGCTATCTGGGCAAAATCCATCTGTTCCTTATAGAGTATTGGCATGAAATGTTCAGGCTTATAAACTTGTTTTATACTTATATGCTGTTTAATAAGCTTATGGATGAATTTACCTACTATTTTGGGGTGAATAGAGAGAGTTTATTAAAAATCTATTGCTATGAGGCAGGAGGAGATTATTCTGTCTTAAGTAACCCAAACAGCATTCCCACATGTTACCATTAGAATTTAAAACCTTCATTGTTCGTTGCAGTCTATAAGTACCTGGGTAAACTATGTGTGTATAGGCAGTGATGACTTAAACTAGTTAAAATGGGTAACTCTAAATAAATTTTGAAATACTTAAACTGTAAGTAAACATTAAAAGTTATTCTTGAAAAGAGTACATTTTATATTTAAAAGACTGTCATGAAGTAACAATAATCTGAATTGAACATTGCTCTCTTTTTCCATCATGTTTAAAAGGATGCAAAGACAGAAAAGTGTTCTGATAGGGATGGGGTGTACTAACTGCCTTACGTAAGGGAGACAGAAAACATTTTGTGTTTGAATTTGAATTGTGGGTATTACAAATTACAAATTACTTTAAATTTCCTCCTAAAACACACGTACATAATATACACACCTACCATGTTGTCATAACAATTAAATAAAACACAGAAACACTCAGATTCAATTTTAGATACAATTCTAACTATATGTGAATTACAGGAGGCCACAATTAAACAGTGATATAAAATATAAGTAGACAGATAAGAAAATATGTATTACACATGTAGAAATAAAAGAATATGGCCAGGTGTGGTGGCTCACACCTGTAATCCCAGTACTTTGGGAGGCCGAGACTTACAGATCACCTGAGGTCAGGAGTTTGAGATCTGCCTGGCCAATGTGGTGAAACCCTGTCTCTACCAAAAATTAGCTGGGTGTGGTGGTACATGCCTGTAGTCCCAGCTGCTCGGGAGGCTGAGGCAGGAGAATCACTTGAACCTGGGAGGCAGAGATTGCAATGAGCCAAGATCGCACCACTGCATTCCAGCTTGGGTGACAGAGTGAGACTGTCTCAAAAACAAAATAATAAAAGAATATAATTGTCTTAATATCAGTAATAGATATAGTAGAATTTAAGATGAAAAGAAATGAGATGTAGATGATTGCATTATAAAGAGTAAATCCTAATATAAATATTGTACTGCCGTTACCTTGAAATCTTTATAGCTTGCTTCAGAATGCTGCTCAAAAAAAAAAAAAAAAAAAAAAGAAATCTTTATAGCTATTATGTGTAAAGACATGGAGTATGGCTCTTTATTCATTCATTCATTCAGGTGGAGTTTCTCTCTTGTCACCCAGGCTGGAGTACAGGGGTGCAATCTCAGCTCACTGTAACTTCCTACTCCTGGGTTCAGGTGATTCTCCTGCCTGAGCCTCCTGAATAGCTAAAATTTCAAATGTACGCCACCACACCCAGCTAATTTTTGTATTTTTACTAGAGATGGGGTTTTACCATGTTGGCCAGGCTGATGTGGAGCTCCTGACCTCAGGTTATCTGCCCACCTCCCAGAGTGCTGGGATTACAGGCATGAGCCACCGTGCCTGGCAAAGTATGGCTGTCTATTATTTATTTATTTATTTATTTTCTATTTGTACTTAAAGAGTTAGATTCTGCTTTTGTGTATTTATTTATGTTTTGAGACAGAGTCTCACACTGTCACCCAGGCTGGAGTGCAGTGGCGCGATCTTGGATCCATTTCCTGGATTCAAGTGAGTCTCTTGCCTCAGCCTCTCAAAAAGCTGGCATTATAGGCGCCTACTACCACGCCCAGCTAATTTTTTGTATTTTTAGTAGATACGGGGTTTTATTGTGTTGACTAGGCTGGTCTCAAACTCCTGACCTCATGATCCGCCCACCTCAGCCTCCAAAGTGCTGGGATTACTGCGCCCAGCTGAGTATGGCTCTTTAAATGTGAAAAGAGTTATATGTTTATGTACACATGCAATTCCACACAGACATAGACCCAGAGCTGGGGACTTGTAGGCATCAGACCTGCTTTACCATCAAAAACGTTCACATGTAGTTCATTTTTATTTAAAATTTACCTTTTTTATTTCTTCACATTTTCTGGTCTTTCCTTGTTTCAGCAAGAATTGGATATTTGATTTTTTAAATTCTCTTCAGTATGTGAAAGAAAAATGTATGTGAGTATGAGAGATAATTGTTATTAATTTTTTTTCGCAGTGTACTTATGGGTTGATCATCTGACTTTTTTGATATATAAGAATAGGAAGTCACTGATTATAGGTAATTGGTAAAATATATATATTTATGTTATTTTTTTGTTTTGTTTTGTTTTAGCATGGTGTTAGTCTGTATATTCAAGATAAAGAAGGCTTGTCAGCTTTGGATCTTGTAATGAAGGATAGACCAACTCATGTAGTATTCAAGAATACTGGTAAGAAAATTTCACAAATGGGCCGGACATGGTGGCTCACACCTGTAATCCCAGTACTTTGGTAGGCTGAGGCGGGCGGATCACTTGAGGTCATGAGTTCTAGACCAGCCTGACCAACATGGTAAAACCCCGTCTCTACTAAAAATGAAAAATTAGCCAGGAGTGGTGGTGGGCACCTGTAATTCTAGCTACTTGGGAGGCTGAGGTAGGAAAATCACTTGAACCCGGGAGGCAGAGGTTGCAGTGAGCCAAAATCGTGCCGTTGCACTCCAGCCTGGGTGACCGAGCAAGACTCTGTCTCAAAAAAAAAAAAAAAAAAGATTTTACAAAGGTATCCCATTAGGGTACAGCTTAGCTCAGAAAATATTAATGAAATTTTATTCTTATTAAAGTGGTGGGGAAGATTTATTTGGTGTGGATATCTGCCAAGAAATTTTACTTTGGTCTATGTTGGATATTTTTTGTTTCATATTCAGAACACTTTTATCTTGCATTTTAAAATTTCAATCCATATTTATGTCTTTAAAAGTACAATCTAAAATGAGAAGACTGTTACAGTTGTAACTACTATAAAGTAATTGATGCATATCCGGAAAGTAACATCACCATTTGAGGTAGAGGGAAAAAGGAATGGAAATTATTATTCTTTTCGTTGTTGTTGAGATAGGATCTCACTTTGTCAGTCAGGCCGGAATGCAGTGGCACAAACACGACTCATTGCAGCCTCAACTTTCTGAGCTTAAGCCATCCTCTCACTTCAGCCCCCCAAGTAGCTGGGAATACAGATACATTCCACCATGCCCAGTTAATTTTTGTATTTTTTATAGAGATGAGGTTTTACCATCTTGATCAGGCTGATCTGGAACTCTTGGACTCAAGTAATCCTCCCGCCTCAGCCTCCCAAAGTGCTGGGAATACAGGCGTAAGTCACCATGCCCAGCCAATTTTCTTTTTTTTTTAAGGCAGAGTCTCACTCTGTATCCCAGGCTGAAGTGCAGTGGTTTGATACTGGCTCACTACAACCTTTGCCTCCTGGGTTCAGTGGTTTTTCTGCTTCAGCCTCCCGAGTAGCTGGGACTACAGGCGCCTGCCACCACGTGAACCTAGTATTTTTTTTGTATTATCAGTAGAGACAATTTTCACCTTATTGGCCAGGCTGGTCTTGAACTCCTGACCTCACGATCTGCTTGCCTCAGCCTCCCAAAGTGCTGGGATTACAGGCATGAGCCACCATGCCAGGCCCCAATTACTCTTTTATTCACACATTCTCAGTTTTACTTATCCCTCCAGTTTGTTTGCTCTTTGAGATTTGGAAGTGGGAATTGACAGAAAAGATTTAATTGGGGCACTATATAGTTTGCATTTAACTAGTGAGCAAGCTAAGTAAGGGTACATTCTGTATTTTTACTTCTACCCTGAGTACTGCGTTGCAGGTAACAGTGATAATTCCATTCTAGGACTTTATTTATCTTCTAAAATGAAAATGAAGATTTATATCATGAACTTAGCTGTGATTTTTATTCCAGTTTAATGGGCATCGCCCTAATCACTAGTGTGATTTTGTGTCTATGAAATACAAAGTATTGAAAGTTAGTATTCCTGTACAAGCAGTAATATCACATTTGCTACATTTAGAACCTTTGTGTGTATGGATTAATGCTATCTTACATTTGATGTAGTTCTATATATTATTTTTATGGAAACTAAGTAGATATGGCAGGTGGTATTTTTACTCATTTGGCAGTTAAACTTTAGCTGCTAACGAAACAAGGAACAGCCTGGGTGGAGTGGCTCATGCCTGTAATCCTGGCACTTTGTGGGGCCAAAGTAGGAGGATCACTTGAGCCCAGGAGGTCAAGACCAGCCTGGGCAACATAGTGAGACCTTGTCTCAACAATTAAAAAAAAAAAGCAAGGAACAAATAACAAATATTTTTATTGCTTGCATTGAGATAGACCTGTACTATGATTTAGATTTTCTATTTCTGGAATTATCTAATATCATATTAATAAAATCATTTACAAAAGAGTATTGGCATATTCTAAATATTGTAGTTAAATTAATTCTTATATTTGTTTTAAAATATAAAAAGTGTAAAAATTAATTTTCATTTTAGATCCTACAGATGTTTATACTTGGGGCGATAATACAAATTTTACCCTGGGTCATGGAAGTCAGAATAGCAAACATCATCCAGAGTTGGTGGATCTGTTCTCCAGGAGTGGGATTTATATCAAGCAGGTATTTTGAAGTACAATCTGCATACTTTTAGAGATTAGAAAGAACTTCTGTATTTGATTATTCAGCTTTTCATGTGGCTTACATAACTTTGTTTAAGGTACAGTAACATATTTCATGAAGAAATCAATCAATAGAACTTTACTAAATTTATTTTAGTTAGCCTTAATTATATTTAGACTGTATAAAATACCCTAAAATATGAGATATTTGTGCAATTAGTGTTAGAAATTAGAAAATGCTATACATATGGTAGTTTAAGAAGATAGACCTCTTGATTTTCTGGCTTTTCTATTTAACAAACATTATAATTCTTTAAGTTGTTTTTCAAGTGAATTTGTTGTTGAAGCTCAGTGTTATCTTTGATAAGTGAACCAGAGTTCTTTTTTTGTTTTTTTTTTTGGTGGCGGTAAAACATAAAATAATTTCAATTTAGAAACAACACGCTTCTTGCATTTTTTTGTAACAAAATAATGTTTTTAGGTTCCAAGCTATTTATCTTGAAAAGAATATATTTAATCTGAAGTGAAGTTGGATAACAGCAGTCTGGAAAGGCTGTAGAATTTTTTAACTGAGGATTTTGTAAACTGCCAGCCATTCTATTTAATTATTTATATTCACACTGACAATAAATAATTAAATGGCTGAGTCTTGGTTCTCAGATTGGATAATAGATAGAACTAAAATTTCATCACTTATGGAGACAGATAAGCATTTTTTGAAAGTGTAGGATTCAAAAAGTTGTCCTTAAGTGCTCTAAGCATGAGTGCTGCTTTTTATGAGCCTGAGTTCTTAAATGTAAGTAATTGTAAAATTTTAATTGGTATTATTGTAAAGATTTGGTCTGTGATCTTATATCCTTACAATGCTTGATATCTTCTGCTTCCCTGGATTCCACTACTGTTGACAAATCTTTCTGTATAACATTGTGTATACATGTGTATGTACATATGTGTATCTCTAGCCCCAGTTTTTCTCTTGAGCTTTATTTCAGTTGTACTGTGGATATTCTTTCAAAATATTTAAATTTACAATTTCTGAAGTGTTTTTTGCCACTCCTAAACTACCCTATTTAGTTTTTAATGCTGTAAATCTCAGTTTCTAAATCCTGAAGATGCTACCTCAGAGCATGTCTATTTAGTTCTTCTCTGTCTCATGAACCTGGGTGCCATGTCCTTTTCAAGTTCTTTTTTAGGACAGTGACAGCAGTGTCCTAATTTGACTCCTTGGCTCCATTCATTTCCAACCCTCGATTAATATTCTCCAGAATTATTGTCTTAAAAAAGAGCTAATTATGTCTTTATCTGCTAAGTCACCTTTGGATAAAGTCCAAACTCTGTGGCTTGGAATGTAAGAACTTTTTCAAGTTTTCCTAAGTTACCATTTCAGCTTGTATTTCCTACAACTTCCTAATTATATTCTTTCTGCCTTTTGAAGTTGATAAAGCTTCTTTGACCCAGAATATGAGCTTGGAGTGTTTTTATCACTGTAGTACTGGCTTTTCCCAACTTTCACCTATTATTCATAAATATGATACATAACTTATATTCTTTTTTTTTTTTTTTTTGAGGCAGAGTCTTGCTCTGTTGCCAGGCGCCAGGCTGGAGTGCAGTGGTGCAATCTCAGCTCACTGCAGTCTCCGCCTCCTGAGTTCAAGCAATTCTCCTGCCTCAGCCTCCCGAGTAGCTGGGACTACAGGTGCGTTCCACCACGCCCAGCTAATTTTTGTATTTTTTAGTAGAGACAGGGTTTCACCATGGTAGTCAGGATGGTCTCGATCTATTGACCTCGTGATCCGCCCACCTCGGCCTCCCAAAGTGCTGGGATTACAAGCGTGAGCCACCATGCTCGGCCACATAACTTATATTCTGAGATTGAATTATCAGACAGATTTTAGAGCTACTTTGGCAACATATTCTTAGTTTGCCCAGGACAGTTCTGGTTTATGATTGTTTTCCTAGTGTAATTGTTAGTATCCCCTTTCATTCTAAAAAATGTTTGCATGATAAATTACATGACCGCTATGTTTAGGGCTCCATAGAGGACTGTCTTTTAAACTAAAAGTCACAACCTAACGCATCACAACCAGCAATTGAATGAAAAAAGAAATAGAATACGTAAACTCTGGAGAATATTAAATTTTGAGAGAATAGGAATAAAAGCCCATATAGGAATGAAAAGTTCCTGGAAGGAACTTAGGGTAATGAAAGATGGGCAAGAATCAAGCTTGGTGTCCCAGTTTGTAGTGGATGTGAGGGGGTGAGCAAGATGGTCAGAAATCAGAGCAGGGGTCGCAAATATACAAGCTGCTCACACCTAGTCTGGAGCTTTTTGCAGACATACTAGTCAAAATTTTTTTTTAATGCTGAGCTTGAGCAGGTCTTCAGACTTCTCCTTAAAATGGTAATTCAACCATTAGCAGTCGCTAATGATTGCTTGGAATCGTGACACAAGAAAGATACCTGTTTTTCCTTTTCTGAGGTAGTACGTGATATACCCTTATTTCATGAGCTATTATGGAGCAGGGATTTTAAAGACAAGAGTGAAGGAATCATAATGGCATTAGAAAACTACAGGGTGATTTAAATGTCTGATCCTAAGATACATGTAGTTTGGAATTTATCAGCATATTCCACTTACCAGGGTTGTGAGTGAACTAGTGTACTCAAAGAGAAAGCCACATTTCAGGGAAGGCAAGGCAGTAGGAGTATTTTGTGAAGGTATTAAGGATCTAAGGGATTTTATTTACCACAGAATGAGGGTGAAGCAAGCACCGTGGATAAGTTTGAGAGGAAGGAAATCAGTATAAATTTCAGTCAGGGAAGAGAAAGCAAGTATGGGAATATTAACTGAGTACCAGTTATATAGAGAGCCCCATTAGTTATTGAAAAGGGGCCGATTCTGTTTTATATACTACCAGATGTGTTAACTATCACGAGACAGAGATTATTAATGTTAGTATTACGTATTCCAGATAATTAAGGTGAAAAGCCATGCTCAGTTCCTGTTTAAAAATTCAGGGCTTTTAAAGTTGGAGGACTTAAAACTGTCTAGTATTGCTATGATTGTTTAATAGTGGAAGTCAGCAATTGTAGAATGGCTTTCTAATATTAAATATAAAATTGAACGAAATGTGTTCTTTCTGATTTCATGAAATGAATTTCACTGACAAATTATAAATTTAAAATACAGATTTGGGTTTTATTTTTAAACTTTTCAGGTATTTGTGGTACAGCTAAGTTAGATAATAATCTTTGGATTACTTTTTTTGATAGCTATATTGTGCTTAGAAAATTCTGAGTGGTCTAGGATATGTGTAAATATTTAGAGCTTGTTTAGCTTATAATTTTTTTGTTTTCCAAAGGACCTTGGCTTTCTGGAAATGATTTTAGGATTTCTTTATTTCTTACTTGTCTTTTTATATCCTACGTTAGAAATATTTGCAGATGATGTAAGAAATATAAATGCAAACACTTTTTAAAAATGAGAAGATTTGAAAAATACTGTTAAGGTAAAGTGAGTATAATGAATATCAGAGCTTGGAAAACGGCAATATGTGGCCTGGGGTTAGATATGTTAAAAAAATATATATATATATATTTTTAAAACTGCTGATAGTTTCCTGTTACTGTGTTCTGCTGATGCAGTTCAACTGTTTCAGTATTTTTGTCTTCTGGAGTATGTGAGTAGTAAGTCTGTGTATCAGGGGCAAGGGAGGGTACTGAGATTGAGGCAGATAGGGAGAAAGGAAGTGGGAAAGAGAAAAACTTGAAAATAGATAGAAATGTACCATATTAAAGATACATTGATAAAACTAGAGATAAAGAAAAGGACATACTGCCCCCACCCTATGTATAAATGGCATTATTGTTTTTTAAAAATACTCTGAAGATGTTTCTACTATTTTTATTAATACCGTATATTACTTTTTGGTAGTCCATATGCTGCCTGTTGCACTCTCCTCATTTCTTGCTGTTTGGTATTTCATGAAATTGAAAAACAACTGGCTACTAATTTTTGTAATTGAAGATTTAAAATTATATTTTCCTTTGGCTAATCTCTTCAGTAGGTAACACATGCTTAATTCTTTCTTTGTTCTTTTTTTCATGTCAATGTTTTTAGACATAATTTTAAGACACACATATTTATATTTTCTTTTTATTACAGAAAACTTAAAACATGTGGAAATTGAAGTCTTATGAATTCCCCTGTATACATTATCCAGTTTAAACAATTAGCAATATTCTATTTCTTTTTTATAAAATAAAGGATATTTTATTCAGAGAAGTTTAATAATATTCTCTTATTTTCTCTTAGGTGGTGCTTTGTAAATTTCACTCCGTGTTTCTGTCTCAGAAAGGGCAGGTTTATACCTGTGGTCATGGTCCTGGAGGGCGATTAGGACATGGAGATGAACAGACATGCTTGGTAATTGAAATGTCATTACACTGTTTAGGTAACTTTAGAAAAATAGTTACCATAAGCTCAAGTGTTGATAACCTAGTTCATTACTTATCAGAAAATTGGTTCATTAGGTTATTTTAAGATTTTTTTTTGTGGGGACTTCTGGTATACTTATCTATTAAATGGTGCTTTAAAAAGGAGGGAAAGCTGCAATGATAATAGCTCCCATTTTTGAGGGTTTATTTTGAGGATTCAGTTAACTAAATTTTTTTTCAACTGTAAGCAAGAAATTATACATGAATTGATAATAGATTTAAAATAATCTGTTTCCTGGTATATCATGTTCAAATTAAGGATTAACGTACAATGCAAAAGTATTAAAGAAAAATAATACTTTGCTTATAGCAAATACTGAGTCTGGAACGTATATAAAGTAAGCTTTAGAATGTTTCCAGAGTTGAAATAAAAGAAGGCATACTAGTCCAGGCCTGTGGCTCATACCTGTAATCCCAGCACTTTGGGAGGCCAAGGTGGGCGGATCACTTGAGGTTGGGAGTTTGAGACCAGCCTGACCAACATGGAGAAACCCCGTCTCTACTAAAAATACAAAATTAGCTGGGTGTGGTGGTGCATGCCTGTAAATCCCAGCTACTCGGGAGGCTGAGGCAGGAGAATCGCTTGAGCCCTGGAGGCAGAGGTTGCGGTGAGCAGAGTTCGCGCCACTGCACTCTAGCCTGGGCAACAAGAGCGCAACTCCATCTCAAAAACAAAAAAAAAAAAAAGGAAAGCAGTCAGACTAATTGTAAAATGCTTTTCCTGAAGTAGTTCTGGTTTTTGTTTTTAATTTCTCATTAAGATTTCTGTGGCCTTAAAATTGAGCAAGTATTTGCATTGTATGGTCACAAAATTGATATTTATGCCTCTGAAACAGTGCTAATTAGAAGAAACCTATTTCATTACCTCTCAGAAAATTGGTTCACTAGGTTATTTTAAGTTTTTTTTTTTTTTGTGTGTGTGTGTGTGTGTGTGTGAGGACTTCTGGTATACTTATCTATTAAATGGTGCTTTAAAAAGGAGGGAAAGCTGCAATGATAATAGCTTCCATTTTTGAGGGTTTATTTGTTCCAGGCATTGTTTATGCTTTTCATACATAATTACTACATTAACTTAAGCCTCACAACAGCCCTGTGAGGCACAGGTATTATTTTCATTTTATGCATGATGATGACTAGTAATAGCAATCATGTTTTCAGATGAGGAAAATGAGGTACATAGAAGTTGAAAAATTTGATTGAGATCAAATAGGTAGTAAGTGACAGAAGTAAGATTTGAACACAGGACCGATAAATGACTCCAAAGGAATATGGTATTATATGTTTGGCTACCCACTGAAGGGAAGCATTGATTCTGTATTTTTGTTTTTTTCAATATACCAGTGAATACTTTGATGAGCTCCCTTTATTCATACCAAACAAATTTGTACTTGTTGTATGGTAAGGGCTCAAAAATCATTTGTTGAATTGAATTATTTCACTGAAATGTTTTATGGGGCTTTTCTATTTTGCTCATAAACTTGCAACCGTATCCTTTTAAACTCATCTTCCCTTTGCTGAAATGTAGACTTTACCTATGATAGATATAACTATATATCAGTCATGTCATTTTGGATGTAGTATCGAATTCTATATGCATATCTATGTAAATGGTTAATGCAGCATACTAAAGTTAATTTTATTTTATAGGTCCCTCGACTTGTGGAAGGACTGAGTGGTCATAATTGTTCCCAAGTGGCAGCTGCTAAGGATCATACTGTTGTATTAACTGAAGATGGATATGTTTATTCATTTGGTCTAAATATTTTTCATCAATTAGGAATTATTCCTCCTCCTTCCAGTTGTAATGTACCTAGACAGGTAAACTTGACTCTTTTAAATAATAAAGCTTTACATTTGCAATAAAACCTGTATGGACAAAAAGAAATGTAAGTTATCGACAGAGCAACTTATTTCTGTTGCTAACTTTATCGTCAGTGGTATATATTGTCTTTATTATTTATTGTTATTATTTTTTGTGACAGAGTCCTGTTCTGTCACCCAGGCTGGAGTGCAGTGGTGTGATCTTGGCTGACTGCAACCGCTGCCTCTTGGTTTCTCTTGCCTTAGCCACCTGAGTAGCTGGGATTACAGGTGCACACCACCGTTCCCAGCTAATTTTTTTTGTATTTTTAGTAGAGACAGAGTTTCACCATGTTGGCCAGGCTGATCTCAAACTCCTGACCTCAAGTGATCCGCCCGCCTCGGCCTCCCAAGGTGCTAGGATAACAGGCGTGAGCCACTGTACCCAGCCTGTTATCTTTATTTTTAACAAGAGAAATTAAGCATAGTATGTATTAGCATTTGTTTGGAGTAAGAAAGAAAGCACTTGGGAAATTCAGCACTTGGGAGATTAGCCACCAAACTCTCTCTTTTAAGTATTTGTAAGCAAAGGGAGGTCCAGATATTTTGGATTTGAAACTTAAAACACTTTTTAGGCCATCCTTAAGAAAAAATATGAAATTTATCCATATAAAATGGGCTCATGCAAGTGAGGAACCCAGAGACTTAAGTTTTACTTGCATCATTAAATCTGCCCCTGCACAGGTAACACATGTGACAAGTTGATATGAGGGGACATGGGTCCAAAAACCAGTGTTCTTTATTCTACTTTCTTACTCTCATGTGCACAGCCCTCTCCAGAAGGTGCATAGTGGTGCACAGGACAATCTCATGCCCAAAAATCATCTAGCCCAAAGTGTCAGTAATGCCACTGTTGAGAGACCATGGAAGTATCAAATTTAAAAGCACTGTGTTTTCTATTAAGAATGAGACTGGCTGTTTTGCATGCTGCTTGTTAGAAAAAAATATAGCTAAAAGTTTAATAATTTGATTTTTGTACCATGTCAATTTGCTATTAAATTAGAAAATTTCTGTTAAATTAGAAAATAGACATGGTATAAAAATTAGTTAAAACTGCTGACTGAAGTGGCTGCATTACAGTGTTTTGTGTTCTGAGAAGGGTTCAGTTCTTAAAGTGCTGAGCTCTATTAGTGACAACTGCCATTTGCACTTGAGTGGGCACTAACAGCAACTATACCATATATTTGCTGGTCTGCTGGATCTTTGAAAAATTGTGCTAGATCATAGACATATAGTAAATTGCAGTTTTATTTGTCTTTGAATAGATACAGGCAAAATATCTGAAAGGAAAGACAATCATTGGTGTTGCAGCAGGCAGGTTTCATACAGTCCTGTGGACTAGAGAAGCTGTTTACACTATGGGACTAAATGGTGGACAACTGGGTAAGAAATCCTTGATGATAATATCTGGAAATTAAATTGGACTCTTAAAAAAATTTTCTTTTGCCAGGCACGGTGGCGCGTGCCTGTAGTCTCAGCTACTTGTGAGGCTGAGGTGAGAGGATTGCTTGAGCCCAGGAGTTCTGGGCTGTAGTGCGCTATGCCGATCGGGTGTCCCCACTAAGTTCGGCATCAATGTGGTGACCTCCCAGGAGTGGGGAACCACCAGGTTGCCTAAGGAGGGGTGAACCGACCCAGGTCGGAAATGGAGCAGGTCGAAACTCCCATGCTGATCAGTAGTGGGATCGCGCCTGTGAATAGCCACTGTAGTCCAGCCTGGGCAACATAGCGAGACCCCGTCTCTTTCAAAAAAAAAAGAAAAATTTTCTTTTTAATTTTTATCAGTTAGAATGGGATTATGAATGATTTTTTTTGTTTGTTTGAGACAAAGTCTCGCTCTGTCATCCCAGCTGGAATTCAGTGGTGCAATCATGGCTCACTGAAGCCTTGACTTCCTGGGCTCAAATGATCCTCCCATCTCGGCGCTCCGAGAAGCTGGGACCACAGGCGCCTACCACCGTGCTGGGCTATTTTTTATAGTGATGGGGTTTCACCATGTTGCACAGGCTGGTCTTGAGCTCCTGGCCTCAAGCAATCTGCCCACCTCTGCCTCCTAAAGTGCTGGGATTATAGGCATGAGCCACTACCCTTGGCCAAATTGGACTCTTAAAAGAGCTATTTTGTGATTTGCTCATTTGTATAATTTTTTAGGTTATTTACTAGATCCCAATGGAGAAAAGTGTGTAACTGCTCCTCGTCAGGTCTCTGCCCTTCACCATAAGGACATCGCTCTGTCTTTGGTTGCTGCAAGTGATGGAGCCACAGTTTGTGTTACCACCAGGGGAGATGTTTACTTACTTGCAGACTATCAGTGCAAGAAGATGGCTTCTAAGTATGTGTATTTCTGTGAAAGAAACATAACTTTAGTAATAATTCAACTATTCCAGCAAATATCTAAGTGTCAGCTTTATGCTGTGTTCTATAAAGGTCAAATGGAAAAAATCGAATGAGGAGAAACATCAGGAATTTTTGTTTTTGATCTTTGTCTTTTGGCATGGATCCAGTGCATATATATAAAATTTCTGTGTAAGTTGTAAAGCAGTATTTCTGAATTATGTTTAATACATAGTTAAATATGAGCTGTATATTCTTTTTTTTAAATGCTTTAGGTGCACAGAAATAGATTAATCGTAATTCTTGATTTGTGACACTCTCATCATTGGTTCCTGTATAGACTTTTTTATATTATACATTTATTTATCATTAAAAAATAATCATATATCATGAACCTCTAGCCAGGCTCAACGTTTATAATTGGTAAGTGTATATTTTTTTAAAAAGCATGTTATACATGCAGTAAACTAGCAGTTGGTTGACTAGTCAAGTCAAAGCAGAGAATCATAATTTTTTAAAAATTGAGACAGGTTCTCGCTGTGTTGCCCAGTCTAGGATTGAACTCCTGGGTTCAAGCGTCCCTCCTGCCTCAGCCTCCCAAAGTGCTGGGATTATAGGTGTGAGCCAATGCACCTAGCCTGATAAAGTTTTAAGTATGGGTGGGTGCACCGACTGGAATTCCCTGTCTTTTCATGTAAACCATACTCATAATGTATCACTTGTCATTTCATTTTGAGGAGCCAGTGCTTAAAAACAGTTGTCAAGTAATGTAAGTGCAGATTTCTACATTTTTAATACATTTTGAATCTTTTATAATTGATTAATTTGATAGTTTTTTGCTGCTCATATTTATTGTGTTATTCCAAAGTATTCAACTTTTATAGAAAGGTTTCAGACTAATACTTTACCATTTACATAGTATTTTGCTATGATAAATTCATTATAAATATATATGTTATTAGTTTAAGTAGATATAAGTACAGAAATAGGTCTTTGTACAAATATAAATGATTCCTGGAAGTGCATAGCTCAACTAGTGGAAGCAATTTTGTGCAGGAGTTCTAGAGAATAGGATAACTCAACTAGTGGAAGGAGTTGTGTACAGGAATTCTAGAGAATAGCTGTCTAACTTTTAAAACAATTAGGGACTTAAATTTAAATGCAGCAAAATACTTTTGATAATGTAAAACAGATACCATCCATGAAGTTATTTATGAGCAGAAAATGTCCATTGTTGTGTAAAAACTTACCTTCTTTGTTTTAGAGATGTTGTCTTGCTCTGTTGCCCAGGCTGGAGTGCAGTGGCGCGATCTTCGCTCACTGCAACCTCCACCTCCCAGGTTCAAGTGATTCTCCTGCCTCGGCCACCTGATTAGCTGGGATTACAGGTGCCTGTCACAACGCCCAGCTAATTTTTTTGTATTTTTAGTAGAGACGGGGTTTCGCCATGTTGGCCAGGCTGGTCTCAAACTCCTTGCCTTGGCTTCCCAAAGTGTTGGGATTACAGGCGTGAGCCACTGCACCTGGCCCATACCAGTTATTTAAACTCTAGAGTGAATGTTTGAATTAGCAGCTGGAACTTTAGGTATTTAATGTGTGTGTTAGTGTGGGTAAAGGAATTTGAGAGAAAAAGACTTGCCGTAGAAAGGAACAGCCACCTTGTAGGGGAAATTTATAGAATGGAAGACTAGGGATACCAAAGACCAAATCATTTTACTTCACCTTTCATAATAATTGCCTATAGATTATTGTTTGAATAGTAACTTCTTTGAAGTTTAGGCATTTGTATTTTAGAGAACATATTAATCTAGGATTCTCTTTTTTTTTCATCTAGACAATTGAACTTGAAAAAAGTTCTTGTGTCTGGAGGTCATATGGAATACAAGGTTGATCCTGAACATTTAAAAGAAAATGGGGGTCAAAAAATTTGCATTCTTGCCATGGATGGAGCTGGAAGGGTAAGTATATATTTATGTAAAAGTGTAATCTTACTCTCAATTGATAGCTGTAGCTATATGCTGTAGCAGACCTGGTAACACGAAAATGTATTCCTATGTTAGTGATGATTCCTGTTGACTTTAATGATTAGTATTGGGTGCCAAAATAGAATGTTTTAGTCATCCATTACTAATTAGTATGGAGCTGGTGATTTAGGGAAAGTATGACAGCATTTAATCTAATGTTGCACGATACTGATTTGTTAAACTGAAATCAAAAATTTTATGTATTATGCTTAAAATGAAAAGAGAGTTTGCTGTTATTTGGTATGTACACTGAATACTGATAAATAAAGCTGAATTGCATAAATATGAGATAGGTAATACAATCATAATTTTGTTTTTTTGAGACATTCTTGCTCTGTTGGCTAGGCTAGAATGCAGTGTCTTGATTTTGGCTCACTACAACCTCCACCTACTGGGTTCAGGTGACTCTCATGTCTCAGCCTCCTGAGTAGCTGGGATTACAAGTGTGTGCCAGCATGCCTAGCTGATTTTCATATTTTTTTGTAGAGACAGGGTTTCGCCATGTTGGTCAGGCTGATCTCAAACTCCTGGCCTCAAGTGATCTGTCTGCCTTAGCCCCCCAAAGTATTGGAATTACAGGTGTGAGCCACTGAGCCTGGCCTCCTGTGACTATTCTCAAAAAAGTAAAGCGGGCAGTATGATAAATTTGGTGCATAGTTGGAAATTTTTTTCCAGATTTAGTTTTATACAAATGTATGCATTATAATATATGTACACGTTATAAAACTATCCACATTATATAGAAAAGATTTCTGGATCACTAGTATGTAAGGAATTTCTTTTTTTTTCTTTTTTCTTTTTTCTTTTTTTTTGTGATGGAGTCTCCTTCTGTTGCCTAGGCTGGAGTGCAGTGGTGCGACCTCGGCTCGCTGCAACCTCCGCCCCCAAGTTCAAGTGATTCTTCTGCCTCAGGCTCCCAAGTAGCTGGGATTACAGGCACCTGCAACCATGCCTGGCTAATTTTTTCTATTTTTAGTAGAGACTGGTTTCCCCATGTTGGTCAGGTTGGTCTCGAATTCCCAACCTCAGGTGATTCACCCATCTCGGCCTTCCAAAGTGCTCGGATTACAGGCATGAGCCGCTGCACCCAGCCATATGTAAGGAATTTCTGTCTTAAAGAAAAAATTCTAATTTTAGTCTCTTAAGCAAACATATCAGTACCTTTCTCTAATAAAATTATTAATTTATATTTTTGTTGTTGTTGTTTGAGACTGAGTTTTGCTCTTGTTGCCCAGGCTGGAGTGCAGTGGTGCATCTCAGCTCACTGCAACCTCTGTCTCCCGGGTTCAAGCGATTTTCCTGCCTCAGCCTCCTGAGTAGCTAGGATTACAGTCATGGGCCACTACACCCTACTAATTTTGTATTTTTAGTAGAGATGGGGTTTCTCCATGTTGGTCAGGCTGGTCTGGAACTCCAGACCTCAGGTGATCTGCCCACCTTGGCCTCCCAAAGTGCTGGGATTACAGGCATGAGCTACCATGCCTGGCCTTAATTTAAAATATTTTAAAAAATTACTTTCTTAAATAGATGCTTCAATTAGTATGTTAACATATATTATATAAAATACATCTCTAAATTTTTTTTGAAAGATGGGAGGGTGGGAGCCGTCTCTAATATATTTAGATTTTAAAAATTATCTTTAAAAGTATATATTATACACTAATGATACTGAAAAATATATAAGGTGGGTAGAAAAACACAGATAACTTTCTAGTTTTATTTATAAAATTGAAATAATGTTTTCTGAGGTTTCTAATATGCTGTAAAGTTTGACATTTTAGAAATTGAAGAATTAATCATAAAGCTCCACCTACTGGTTCATTATAGGCATACATTAAAGGAATGGAGAATGAAGATGATTTTAATAGTAGTAACTACGTGGTAATAGTAATAACTAAGAATTAGAGTTCTACCTGAGGAAGAATAGCTGTTGGGTACAGGACTTAAGGGTGCCGTGATGCTCTGTGCAGCCAACCACCATGGCACACGTTTACCTAAGTAACAAACAGGCACATCCTGCACATGTACCCCTGAACGTAAAATAAAAGTTGAAGAAAAAAAAAAGAATTAGAGTTCTAATTTGTACTAATGGAAGGAAACAAATGGGGTTACATAAAAGAGTTGAATATAAAATGTTGTATTTGACTTTGGGATGTGTATCACTCACATTAAAATGGATATAGCTTATACCTCTGGATATTTACTTCCTGCAAAATAGAGTCTCATTAAGAAAACCAGGCTCTGAAGGCATCAATCAGTCTCTATCAGTATAGTCTTTTTTTTGTGTGCGAATGACTTTTTAGTGACCTTGTCAAATAACCATTTTGTATTCTAGTTTGCTTAGCTTGATTATGAGGGAACTAAACTTTTAAAAATCAGCAGTTCTAATTTTTCAAATGAAATTATTCTTGGAATACCAGTATATGAAACAGATAAAACATTTGCTGCTCTGGATAAAGCTGAATTGGCAAGCCTGAATTCACCTCATTATTCACCATTCTCCATCCCTTCAAAAGTCCCCTGGATCTACTTCTTAGGAACTCTGGAGATTGCAGAACCCGTTTACAACCATTCAATTCTGTAATGATTTTTCTAAGATTTTGTTTTAGCTATGTAATTGAGTTATGTGTATGTTTACTTTTTTTCTTGAGAGTAAAGTTTGGATTTTCATAGAGGGATCATTCTTTTGTAAAGACATATTTCTACAACAAGCCTGAATTGTAAGTTGTAGCTTTAAGATTTTGTTTTTCTTTAGCATTGTAGCAGATCTTTTTGCCGCAAAAAAATAATACTAGAAATTACTGCTTCTTAAGAGGAGTGCGTTTGAAATAATTTCTAATGCTTCAGGCTTGTTTAATACACTTTTTTGAAAGATACTTCTTTAAAATCACCTTGTTTTTTACAATATCTGTCTTTTTCTGTGGAAGAATGAACATTGAAACATACAAATGAGAGCTTTTATTTTAACCATTTTGTCTCTTGATATGTCGATTTTAGGTTTTAGTTGTTCAAATGCTACATGGCTTCATATTTCAATGTAATTTGGTTTTGTTTTAGGTGTTTTGCTGGAGATCAGTCAACAGCTCTCTGAAGCAGTGTCGATGGGCCTATCCACGTCAGGTCTTCATTTCTGATATTGCTTTAAATAGAAATGAAATTCTATTTGTAACGAAAGATGGAGAAGGATTTAGAGGGAGATGGTTTGAAGAAAAAAGGAAGAGTTCTGAAAAGAAAGGTCAGTTCATATATGTGAACGATACATGAAAAGTACCTTTTGGTTATCCTTTAATTTAACAAGTATTAGCTTCAATTGATAAGTATTACTAGGTTTTACCTTTATGTATTTATCTTTGTGATTAGTTTTCTTAATGCCTGTTTCCTATTAAAGTAAAAGGTTAGTGATGGCAAGGGCCGTGAATATTCTTCTATAGCCTTAGCCTTTGGCATATTTCTTGGCACATGTAGTCACTCATTAAATCATCTGTTGTATGAATAACTCAGTTATTATGTGCTAAAACAAAATCAAGAAGGTTTATAATTACTCAGAAAATTATAAACATATTCTTCAAAATCATAAAGCCACAGAAGAATGTCTTTTGTAAAATTTAGTGATTTAGTTATATTTCCTTTACTTCTTTATAGATTATTCAAGCCTGTAAACATTTAATGTATATTTACTATGTGCTAGATATAGGGGAAAGTTCTAAGGATGGAAAAATACATAAAATGGTCCTCTATTCTGAGGCACTCATAAGCTTGTAGGGGCAATAGACATTTTGTAAATATTTACAGTTCACTGAGACTACTGTTAATATCCACATAATAAGTTTCTTGAGAAGACAGAAATTGGAATAACTGAGTGTCAGAGGAAGATTAGTAAAGCCCCATGAGACTAAAATAGAGTGAATTTGAGAGAGTAACTACAACATGGGTTCAACTTATGGAAGTCTTTAGAATTGTGTCTTAGTCATATTTAGTGATCTGAAACTGAGTTCATGATCTCATGCTCCAACTTCTGCATTTTAGTGTTTTCTATTTCAGTAAATTATTGTCTTTGACACCAAGATTCCCTTACCGTAGAATTAATGAGTCATGAAATTTTGTTATTCTTTCTTACATCTTTCCACTTTTTTCCAGATTCATTGCTATAACCTAATCTATATCATTTTTTAATTCTTGTCCTGGATTTACAGTAATTCCTTTAATGGCCTCTTTATGCTTTGTTTACCTTAAACATTCTTCACACTACAGCCAGAGTAATTTCTTTCATGTAAATTTCATATCTTTGTGGAAAGCACTATATCCTTTGCCTTTAAAGTCTTGATTTTACTTGTAATGATATAATCATTTGTGTAATGTCTGTCTTCCCTGTTAGATTGTGTGCTCTATAAGGGTAGGAACACATCTGTCTTCTTCACTACTGTATCACCAGACTGTTGATAACACAGGAGCCCAGTGTGGTCACTCACATATTTTCTGAATACATACAAGAAAGGGGGACAAAAGGAAGGAAGCAAATAAACAAGCAGATTATGAAGATATTAGATTTATATGTTTTTAATCCAAGTTGAAATTTTTTCCCTTCAGGCAACAGGAAGTATAAATTACTAGATTTGGGTTTTAGGTAACTTTGGCTGCAGTATGGAGGATGTGTTTGTTGAAAGAGATGGAATCATAGATAATTGAGAATCGATCCACTAAAATTTTTCTTTATAATACAACCAATATAATCAGTGCAAAATGTGTTGAAGAGAGGGTATAGTTCTTCAAAAACATTGAATCTATATGAGAGAGACTTCCGTATTTTCCTAACTGCTTTTCTATTCCATTTACTCCTCAGTCATTTTAGTAGTGTCAATAAAGCCTTGATTAATGGTAGTTTATTTTTTTTTTAACAGAGATTTTATCAAACCTTCATAATTCCTCATCAGATGTGTCTTGTGTCTCTGATATAAATAGTGTATATGAAAGAATTCGACTTGAGAAACTTACCTTTGCACATAGAGCTGTTAGTGTCAGCACAGATCCAAGTGGATGCAACTTTGCAATCCTGCAGTCAGATCCTAAAACAAGGTATACTTGTATATATTAAATTTCATTTTTTGGAAGGAACAATCACTGAATTTTCTTTGGTTTTCAGTAGCTTCTGGTGCAAATTTAATTGAAGAGCTGTTGCCAAGACATTTAGAGACCTTAGACATAATCATGTTTACAGGATAATCCAGAGGTAGAATTTGTTATACTGGGAGTGACGAATGTTTCCCTTAGTTTGCAAACTGACATTTGTTGAAAATATCTGTACATGCACTCACAAAGTTTATTTGTTTTTCTTTCTTTCTTTTTTTGAGACAGAGTCTCGCTCTGTTGCCCAGTCTAGAGTGCAGTGGCACAATCTTGGCTCACTGCAACCTCCACCCCCTGGGTTCAAGCGATTCTCCTGCCTCAGCTTCCTGGGTAGTTGGGATTACAGGTGCCCACCACCATGCCCAGCTAATTTTTGTATTTTTAGTAGAGATGGGGTTTCACCATGTTGGCCAGGCTGGTCTCAAACTCCTGACCTCAGGTGATCTGCCCACCTCAGCCTCCCAAAGTGCTTAGGATTACAGGCATGAGCGACCACACCCCACCTTATTTGTCTTTCATACTTTATGATGTACTCTAGATTCTCAGATTCTGAAAAAGTATTACAAATATTTTTTATGCAGTTTGCAAAAATTCCTGACCCTTGAATATGAGAATTGGCAAAAGAAGTGTTGTGGAGCCATCTATAAATCCCAGTGCATATATTCTAAGTCACATGAGCAGAGAGGTATCTGGTTAGGATAAACATCAAGGGTACTGTTGAAGAGGGAAGAAATTCTACAAGTAGGGTAATTATCCATCCTGGTTTGCCCAGGTCTGCCCCCTTTTTAACATTGAAAGTCTCATCTCTTGAGAAACTCCTCAATCCAAGGCAAACTGCAGGAGGGTTGGTCTTCCTACTGAAAAGGGTGAAATGTTGATTGAGAAGGTGTAATTGCATTCCTACAGTGCTGTAAGAACCAGGGTTATGGACAACTTTAGTTCTTATTTTAATTTGAGAGAAGAAATATAAAAAGGAATAAAAAAAAAAAAGAAAGGGTAATATAGTATCTAGGACTTTGTGCCATATTACTGTATTTTAAGAAATGCCAAATTTAAAATTTTCTAAATTCTATTAAAAAAATTGCATTTTGGTCTGGGCTTGGTGGCTTACACCTGTAATCCCAGCACTTTGGGAGGCCGAGGCGGGTGGATCACCTGAGGTCAGGAGTTCGAGACCAGCCTGGCCAACATGGTGAAACCCTGCCTCTACTAAAAACACAAAAACTAGCTGGGCATGGTGACACGTGCCTGTAATCCCAGCTGCTCGGGAGGCTGAGGCAGGAGAATCACTTAAGCACGGGAGGCGGAGGTTGCAGTGAGCCGGCGTTGTGCCATTGCACTTCAGCTTGGGCAACAAGAGTGAGACTCCGTCTCAGAAACAAAAACAAAAAAACAACAACAAAATTGCATTTTAAAGGAAAATTGGCTAGGTATAAAAAAGCATTTCCTTAATTTTTTTGAAGAATAAATTATTTTTGTCTTGTTTCTAGCCTTTATGAAATTCCAGCTGTGTCCTCATCATCATTTTTTGAAGAGTTTGGCAAACTGTTGAGGGAAACAGATGAAATGGACAACATTCATGATGTGACATTTCAAGTTGTCAATAGACTCTTCCCTGCACATAAATATATTTTGGCAGCACGTTCTGATTTTTTTCAGAAATTGTTTCTTTCAGATGATACTACGTTAGAATGTACAGATATTTACCGGAAAGATGAAGATTCTGCAGGGTGCCATCTCTTTGTGGTAGAGAAGGTTCATCCTGACATATTTGAATACCTTTTACAATTTATATACACAGATACTTGTGACTTTTTAACTCATGGCTTCAAACCAAGAATACACTTAAACAAAAACCCAGAAGAATATCAGGGAACTCTGAATTCTCACTTGAATAAAGTGAATTTCCATGAAGATAATAACCAAAAGTCTGCATTTGAAGTTTACAGAAGTAATCAAGCTCAAACAATTAGTGAAAGGCAGAAGAGCAAACCTAAATCTTGTAAAAAAGGAAAAAATGTTGGGGAAGACGATCCTGTAAGAATGTTGCAAACTGTTGCAAAGAAATTTGGCTTCAGTAATTTGAGCAGTAGGTATGATATCTCCTTTTTATTTGTTTTTGTACCTTATTCAGTCCTACTTGAAAAAATTTCCCACCCTTTTTTCCTTACTTTTCTTTCCTTTCCCCTTCCCCAGTCTCCTCCCACTTGGTCCATCCCCTTCTCTTTCTCCTTCCCCTCCTTCTCTCCCTTCTCTCCCTTCTCTCTCACTACCCCTCCTTTTTTGGGTGAGGTACATGGATGTGTCCTTCCTCCATTTGCTGGCAGAGCTATCTCTGTGGGACTTCTTGGATTACATTAATGGACGGGAAAGCTGTTGGTGGGTTTGAACTCTGGTTTGTGTATATAACAGGGATCTGGAGTGGCAGGTAGTGTGGTATGCTGGAAAGGTCTTTCAGGTTAGAAAGACATACATGTCTCTTAGCTTTACTATTCCTGGCTGGGGCAATTTTCTTTCTTTTACCTCAGTTTGTCAGTATATGAAATGGGAAAGAAAATATTTACCTTATATTGTTGGTATAGTTTGGTCATATGTAAAGTGCCTAAAACTGTAGTATCATATTGAATCAGATTATTTGAAATTCTCTCCTTTTTTAAGGTATTTATGTTGCTCGTGGCAGTTAAACCTTAGTTTTAGGGTGGGAGCAGAGCAGGAGTGTGTATCATGCTTTCTGTTTAAAAACAATGAAGGGGTCAGGTGTGGCGGCTCACGCGTGTAATCCCAGCACTTTGGGAGGCTGAGGTGGGTGGATCACCTGAGATCAGGAGTTTGAGACCAGGCTAGCCAACATGGCAAAACTTGGTCTCTGCTAAAAATTACAAAAATTAGCCAGGAATGTTGGTAAGTGCTTGTAGTCCCAGCTACTGGGGAGGCTGAGGCAGGAGAATCTCCTTGAACCTGGGAGGTGGAGGTTGCAGGGAGCAAAGATCATAGCACTACACTTCAGCCTGGGCAACAAGAGTGAGACTTCGTCTCAAAAAAAAAAAAAAAAAAAAGGTGAAAAACTTTGTGCTATGGCTTTGATTTGTTGTCAGTAATATTTAATATATTTTGAATTCTAATTAGAATGGAAGAAGTATGGTATTTTGAGATACTATATTTAGATGTAAGCTAATCTGTTGGATTTTTTTTGTTGTATGTTTATTTTTGTAGGGGAATATATATATATATATGTCAATTGTTAATTTTTATCTATCCTTGATAGGTTAGATGGAGTCAGATTTGAAAATGAAAAAATTAATGTTATTGCCAAGAAAACTGGTAATAAACTGAAGCTAAGTCAGAAGAAATGGTAAGTAAGGAAAGGAAGATTAACTTTTTATCTCTACATTTTAGCACGTAAGTGTGGAAATAGAGTTCTGTTTACCCACATATGAAGCAAAATGTATAGGTAGATACACTGTTACATTTTCTAGTCTTCTGCATTTCTGGAAATGTTGGGGAACTATTAAGGTAAATTGATAAAATATTAACTGCTGAAGACATCAAAGGAGTTTATTCTTTCTGATAACTTTCTAATAGAGAGAGGAACTTTTAATTTTCATTTTTTCTTGTCTGAATTTTGTGTCTTATTATGATTAGGCAATGTTAGTAGCCCCCATACCAAATTATACATCATCATGGTGATGATTATTTCCTTTAGTATAAGAAAGTTTTAAATTTTATACTGTTTTAAATATATGGTTAAAAGTTTTGTTTTTAGGGCTGGGTGCGGTGGCTCACACCTGTAATTTCAGCCCTTTGTGGGGCCAAGGTGGGCAGATCACTTGAGGTCAGGAGTTTGAGACCAGCCTGACTAATATAGTGCAACCCTGTCTCTACTAAAAAAATATAAAAATTAGCCAGGCATAGTGGCGGGTGCCTGTAATCCCTGTTACTCGGGAGGCTAAGGCAGGAGAATAGCTTGAACCTGGGAGGTGGAGGTTGCAGTGAGCTGAGGTCACGCCATTGCACTCTAGCCTTGATGGCAAAGCAAGACTCAATCTCAGAAAAAAGAAAGTTTTGTTTTTAGTGTTCATACTTCCTCTGTAAGTGAAAAGGTTTTGGAGAAGGATAAACTGTGGAGATATTTAAACTGTTTGGCCCAGATTAGCTATTACAAATGAGTGAATTACAGAGACTTAAATATGATATCACTTAGTATTATATTAGTAACAGTTTGTCTGAAATAAAAAAAAGGGAAAATCAGAAAAAACACTTTTTGAATATTTGTATTCAGCTCCCTTTTCAAATATTGTCTTTACCGTAAGGCCCTTATTATCTTCCATGAGGTGGAGGAAGATACAGTGTTTTATTGTATGTATTCCTGAAGGTATTTATTCTCTCCCACCTTTAAGAGAAAATCAAAAGTCAAGCCAAATCCTATAATCTTTTTCATTAAATATGTAAAGAAATTTCTCTTGCTTCAATTAAACATTTTCTTGCAGTTCATTTTTGTGTGATGTGACCATGAAATCAGTGGATGGAAAGGAGTTTCCTTGTCATAAATGTGTTCTTTGTGCTAGACTTGGTAGGTGCACTTTTTAAAGCTGTTAATTTATTTGCTGTAGTATTGTTTCACTGTTCTTATTGCATTAAACTTTTTTTCTTTTAGAATATTTTCATAGTATGCTGAGTAGCTCATGGATCGAGGTAAGATTTAAGTAAAAAGCACCTAGGTTGGTAACTGTGTTTCTTTATATTTAATGGAAATTTTGTAGTAAAGAAATTCAAAATCAGAACTTGATATTTTTGCTCAGTTTTTCAATTATATTAAACTATTTATGCTTGAGGCTGCTGGAAAATAGCAACATTTAGAATGTAAAACTATTGTCAAGAGGCTGCTTAAATAAAAATTTGTCCATTATTAGAAATGTATTAGGAATACCACTGTGTTTCTTGTTTTCTGAGTTTTTTTGGTTCTTTTTTCATATTATGTTTTAAAATTAAATTTAATCTTATTTTAGCCATGTGTTTTGTAAATTTTATGTTCTTTTGCATTTGATGTGATTTCCTGTTCAGAGTGTTTTGTACCAATAACCCAAATTAGAATGTAATAATATTTTATTGTTTAGAATGAATTATTTTACTTTATTTTGTCTTATTTTATTTAGGCTTCCAGTTGTGCAGCTCTGGAAATGCCAATACATTCTGATATATTAAAAGTTATTTTGGACTACCTCTATACTGATGAAGCTGTGGTGATAAAAGGTATTAATAAGAGTTAGGACATTGTAGATATTTCAGATATAATGGAATAATGGTAAAATCAACATGAATCTTTACTCCTACTAGAAAAAAAATCATTGAAGGCTTAATTTATTTAATTTTAAAAGTATTTATTTTTTATTATTTTTGGAGACCGGGGTCTTATGTTGTCCAGGCTGGTCTCAAACTCCTGGGTTCAAGTGATTATTCTGCCTCAGCTTTCCAAACTGCTAGGATTACAGCGTGAGCCACTGCGCCTGGCCAATAAAAGCTTAATTTAGAATAAGCAATAGGAATGATTGCTAATAGTAAAGGAGCAGAAAAAGTTTTCATTACCCATGTGAAAATGAACTCTTGGAGAATTAGTGCTTGCTTTGGCAGCAAGTGTACTAAAACTGGAACAATACAGAGAAGATTAGCATGGCCCCTGTGCAAGGATGACATACAAATTTGTGAAGCGTTTCATTAAAAAAAGAAAAGAATTGTATGTAATGGTTGAAATTAGATTTAGCAGTTCAATTTCCAGCTACTTCTATGCTGGAGATGAATGAATTGACAACAGGGATAGTTTCGACAAATACTTACATAAGTTCTTTCTTACCTGTTTTTCTCCTTTATGGTTACACATCTTGAGAGTGAAGCAGGTTAAAAATTGTACCAAAATTTATGAAGAGAGGTCATGTATATACTTTATTAGGCAAAACACTAAGTTTTAGTTACAAGGCATGTTTAGTCATTGGAATGATACTGGATGTTCTGTCCTATTCCATTAGTTTTTTTAACCCCAGCTATATATTGGGGATTTAAAAAAAGTGAATAGACCTCTTTCTATTTTCAAGAAACTCAATCTAGTGGAGAAGACAAACGTATAAGAAAACAAATACAATCCAACAGAGTAATCCTGTCAAAAGCAGATGCATTTTTAAGAAGCTAGCCTCTGAGTCTGCCTAGGAAATCTGGGTAGTCTTGTAAAGGAGGTAGAGTTTAATGAGGACAAGATTTCTGAAGATTTGTATACTTGAGAGTAAGATAACTGAGACATTGATATATTTTTCTCTACTTTCTTATTATAAATTGAGAAATTATTTGCAGAATAAAACATACTTTTAAAGTATACAATAAGTAGTTCTTAGTATATTTAAAAATTTGTGCAACTATCATCACTGTATAATTCTAGAACATTTTCGTCACTGCAGAAAGAAACCTTGTACTCATTAACAGACACTTCCCCCTCTGTCTCATCCCCGGTCCCTGGAATACCCCTTTTCTGTTTTCTGTCTCTATGGATTTACCTGTTCTGGACAATTCATATAAATATAATCAAACAACATGTGACCTTTTGTATTTAACTTATTTTCGTTAGGCACTATGTTTTTAAAATTTGTCTATATTGTAGCAGGCACTGACACTTCATAGTTTTTTATTGCCAAATAGTATTTATTGTATGGATATAACACATTTATTTTTCGGTTGATGTATGTTTGGGTTGTTTTTACCTTTTAGCTATTAGGAATCATGCTGTTGTGAACACTCATGCTCAAATTTTTGCGTGGGCCTGTGTTTCATTTCTCTTGGGCCTATACCTAGAAGTGGAAATGCTGGGTCATATGTTTAATTTTTTGGGAACTGCGAAACTGCACAGTGGCTAGCTGTACCATTTAACTTTACCACTAACAGTGTGAGAGTTCCAGTTTCTCCACATCCTTGCTAACACTTACTAATATTAACCTTTTTTATGATAGCCATACTAATGGATGTGAAGTTATGCAGCATTGTGGTTTTGATTTGTATTTTGCTAATGACTGATGATGTTGAGCATCTTTTCATATGCTTTTTGGTCATTTGTGTATCTTCTTTGGATAAATACATCATTTGGTTACTCTTTTTCTCAGTTATTTGGCTTTTTATGATGTTGCAAGAGTTCTTTATATATTCCAGATATTAGTCCCTTATAGGATATGTGATTTGCAAATATTTTCTCTCCTTCTCGGAGTTGTTTTCATTTTCTTGGTGTGTCCTTTAAAACAGAAAATATTTTATTTTTATTTGATTTTTGAGATAGTGTCTCGCTCTGTTGGCCAAGCTGGAGTGCAGTGGCATGGTCATGGCTCACTGCAGCCTTGGCCTCCTGGGCTCAAGTGGCCCTTCCACCTCAGCCTTTCAAGTAGCTGGGAGTACAGATGTGCACCATCATGCCTGGTTAATTTGTGAAACGTTTTTGTAGAGACAGAACCTCCCTGTATTGCCTGGACTGGTCTAGAACTCCTGGGCTCAAGTGATTCTCCTGCCTCAGCCTTCCAAAGTCCTGGGACTACAGGTCTTTGATGATGTCCAAATGATCTGTATTTACTCGTTACTCATGTTTTTGGTGTCACATCTAGGAATTCATTGTCAAATCCAAGGTCATGATGATTACCTTATATGTTTTCTTCTAGGAGTTTTATAGTTCTGTCTCTCACATGTAGGTCTTTGATCCATTTTGAGTTAATATTTCCCCCAGTCTTATTAAGGTATAATTGATAAGTAAAAATTATATATAGTAACAATGTATAACATGATGCTTTGACATATATGTATGAAATATATATTATATATATGAAATACGTATAATATATATATAGAGAGAGAGAGAGAGAGAGACAGAGAGAGAGATGATTACCACAATTGAGCTAATTAACATATCCGTCAACTCACATAGTTACTTTCTTTGTTTTGTGGTGAGTGTACGTAAGATCTAGTCTTTCAGCAAATCTCAAGTATGCAGTACATTATTACAAGTGTAGTTGCCATGCTGTCTATAAGGTTTCCAGAACTTATTCATTCATCTTATAACTGTAGTTTTCTACTCTTTGACCAGTATCTCCCCATTACCCTAATCCCCTGACCTCTAGTAACTACCATTCTCATTAAGTTAATTTTTGTATTTGTTGTGAGGTATGGATCCAAGTTTATTCTTTTACATCTGTATATCCTATTTTTTCAGCACCATTTGTTGAAAAGACATTTATTTTCCCATTGAATTGTTTTAGCACCTTTGTCAAAAACCAAGTGACAAATAAGTTTTATTTCTATGCTCTTCAGTTCTGTTTCACTGAACTCTCTTTATGCCAGTACAGCACTTTATGATTACCATTTCTGTGTTATAAGTTGTGAAATTGAGAAATGTGAGTTCTCCTACTATATTCTGTGATTTCAAGATTGTATTGGCTATTTTGGATTTTTTGCATTTTCACGTGAAGTTTAGGATTAGTTTGCCAATTTCTACAATAAAGGCAGCTGGGATTTTAGTATGAATCACATTCAATTTGTAGATCAACTTGGGAATTATTGCTATTTTAATATGTAACTCTTATAATCCATTAACACTAGCTGTCTTTACATTTATTTATGTCTATTTGTCTTTAATTTCTTTCAATGATTTTTGTAGTTTTCAGTGTACAAGCCTTGCTCTTTATAAGAATTATTAGGAATTTTTAATGCTATTTTAAATGGAAATTTAAAAAAAAATTTATTTTTGGATTGTCCTTTGCTAGTGTTTAGAATTACAATTGATTTTTGTATATTGATCTTGTATCCTGCAACCTTGCTGAACTTGTTCACTAATTCCAGCAGTTTTTTTAGTAGATTCCTTAGGATTTTCTATATGCAAGGTCATGTTGTCTGCAAATAGAAATGGTTTTACTTACTCCTCTCCAATCTGGGTATGCTTTATTTCTTTTTCTTGCTTAATTGCCCTGATTAGATGAATCTCTAGTACTCTGTTGAATAGAAGTGGCAGCAGTGGTCATCCTTGTCTTGTTTCTGATCTTAGGAAAAAGCATTTAGTCTTTTACCGTTAATTAGTGTGTTACCTGTGGGTTTTTCATAGTTGCCAATTATCAGGTTAAGGAAGATTATTTCTATTCCTGGTTTATTGAGTGTTTTTAATCAGGAAAGGGTGTGCGATTTTTGTCAATAGTTTTTCTGTTTCTTAAGTTTCAAAGAACTAAAGAGTGATGCTTGTTTTCTTTCCTTTTGATCACGTGTTTATTATACTTATTTTTGTGTATTATATTGATTGATTTTTCATATATTGAATCATCCTTTCATTTTTGATTTATTCTGCTGAGTCATGTTGCATGATTTCTATTTATATGTTACTGAATTCAGTTTCTTAACATTTTGTTGAGGGTTTTTGCATCTTTAATTGTAAGGGGTATTGGTTTAGTTTTCCAGTGATGCCCCTGTCTGTATTTAGTATCAGCATGATATTGGCCTCCTTATCTGAGTTGGAAAGTGTTCTTCATCTTCTACTTTTGTAGAGTTTGTGGAGAATTATATTAATTCATCTTGTATTAATTCATCAGTTGTATCATTCATCTTTGTTCAGTCAGATTAACCAATTGAGCCATCTCGTCCTGGACTCTCTTTGTAGGAAGTTGTTTGATCACTAATTCAGTATCTTTACCTATTACTAATTTGTTTGCCCCCAGATAAAAGGCTGTTCTCACTGGGCAAGCTTTGAGTCAGGTCAAATAAAGATAAACATTGTAGTGGGATTTTCAGGAAACTAGCAGACAGGTCAAATAAGGATACTGTTGCTCTACAACTGTTCTGTCTCCTCCTATGGCTACTTGGCTGTCAATGTGATTCGCTGTGATTGTAGAGCTGTTGATTTTCAGTACTGCTATGGAGAAGGGGAGAGGAACATCTGAATAGGAAAGGCTGCAGTGTCCCAAATTCCACTGTTCTTAGAGAAATTCAGCTGCTTTTCTTAAGTAAACACTTCCTTGATTATTGCAAGCTTTTGGCTGATTTCCAGAATTCTGAAAAAGTTGATTATGACAATTTTCCACAGTTGTCTCATTATTTTTTTAGAGGAGAGTATTAGAAACTCTTAGTCTGTCATTCCTAATGACTTTTTCCTTTCTTCATATTTTAAAGCTGTTTTCTATTTCAGATTTTTTTCTTCTTAATCATTTTTTCCTTTCTCATCCTCGGTTGTTATTTTTTTCTTTCAATTTATGTTGTTATTTTGACAGTGGCTCGGGGCAGAACTTAGGACGCAGAAAGTTGTTTTCATTTTTATTTTTCTGAGATGG
Organism: Cacajao melanocephalus; assembly: GCA_963573385.1. Classification (NCBI taxonomy): domain Eukaryota; kingdom Metazoa; phylum Chordata; class Mammalia; order Primates; family Pitheciidae; genus Cacajao; species Cacajao melanocephalus. The sequence continues at coordinate 10,008 of CAUYLG010050775.1, read as the reverse complement.
AGCCTCGCTCTTTCGCCCAGGCTGGAGTGCAGTGGCACGATCTTGGCTCATTGCAACCTCTGCCTCCTGTGTTCAAGGAATTTTCATGCCTCAGCCTCCCCAGTAGCTAGGACTACAGGCATGTGCCACCACACCCAGCTAATATTTATATTTTTAGTAGAGACATGGTTTCCATGTTGGCAGGCTGGTCTCTAACTCTTGGTCTCAAGTGATCCTACTGCCTTCACCTCCCATAGGGCTGGGATTACAGGTATGAGCCACCATGCGTGGACCAAGAAAGTTGTTTTACATTAAGTAACTCCTGTAGTTACAAAAAAGTACTCTTAGATGACAAATTTTGTTTTAAATAAGAAAGCATAAGAGTATTATTTCTCTACCCTGTATATATTGTTGAAGTGTGATGCTGAGATGTGACTTTTCCGTCTTTGTATTAGTTTGAGAAGTGTTTTCCTAACAACATGAGAGATTGTAAACAAGTCAGGCATTCTAGTTGCCTTCTAGGCTGAAATGATCAATTTAAGTTGGCCATTTTATGGTTCTGGTGTGAGCCAAGTCATTTTGGTGCAATTTTGTCAGCTTTCTACCTAAAAATTAGAAATATATTTTGATGTATTTACTTTTTATTATAGTTGCCCTTTCAACATTTAGAAAATAATCTTAAATCTCTTTTCTAGTGTCTTAATTACTTCAAATTTTTTTCTAGGTATAATGTTTACAAGGAAATAAAGACTGATGTTTGTTTTCTTTCTTTTTTTAGAATCTCAAAATGTAGATTTTATTTGTAGTGTTCTTGTGGTGGCTGACCAACTTCTTATAACCCGATTGAAAGAGATTTGTGAAGTAGCATTAACTGAAAAACGTGAGTAATTATGTTTTCAGGTTCATCAAGGATTACTGTACTTTATTGACTTTATGATTCCACTTATGGTAAAATAGAGCATTTTTTTGGTACCAAGAAAACCTGCCGAAGTATGTAAATTATTACATGCCATCATTTGGAAGTGAATTCTTGTTTTAGAAGTATGTGAAAATATATGTGACTTAGAATTAAAATGTAATGTTTTTATTGAAATGTCATAAAACCTTGAATAATAAAGATGGTGTCAAATAATTTTTGTGTGTTGAGTAGAGATAGGGTTTCACAATGTTGGTCAGGCTTATCTTGAATTCCTAACCTCGTGATCCACCTGCCTTGGCCTCCCAAAGTGCTGGGATTGCAGGCGTGAGCCACTGTGCCTGGCCTATTATTTGCAGTGATTTTTAAAATATAACTTTCCTATTACATATGTGAACAAAGCACATCTCTTTTTTTCTTGAATTCTTCTTTCTTGCTCTTTCATTATTTTAGTTAATTTCATGGCTGTCCTCCTGAACACTCTGTGTTGAAATCCAAAATTAGTTTTTATTTGTTATTTTGGCCCTGACACTCAAATTCATTCATCTGTCAAAACTGATTCCTCTTAACTATGTTGACCATGTTTTGCCTATCTTTGGGTTCTCACTGTCGCTATGCAGTTGAGGTCACTGTTATCTGTTCCTTCTGTGTAGTGTCACAGTAGTATTTTAAATGCTCTTTCTCCTGTCTTCTGTTTCTTTATGATTTCTGTAGGAGGTAATTATGTCTTCCCCTGTTTATATATTTATTATTGCTTACTCTAAATAAAGGTTAACTTTCCTTAGCTTCCACATGATAGCTTTTTTGGCTTTCGAGTCATATCTATTCTGCTTCACTGCTACTTCAGGAAGTGTGAAGGGAATTCCTGTCAATTTTTTCTAATTCATACTTGCTAGGAGTTTGTCTTGGCTTTAGCATTTTTTTTTTTTTTACTTTTCTTGAGCACTGTAGACTGTCTTCTTGGTTATTAAAAAGAGAACAACAGCCCTGATCTCCTTTTAAGCAAGAAAAGAAAAATATTCTAAAATAAAGGATACAGCATACAACAGCTATAAGATATATGTGTAGGTGATATTTTACACTTGTACAGTTGGCTTTCCTGGCCTCCTTCTTTGATGTTCTTTCATGGCTCTGGCTGCACAGTTGCCTTTATTAATTCCTTGATGTTCCTAGAACCTAGGAAAAGGAGGCTGCCACCTCATTTGGTCTCTATTAGGAATATATGGACACTTGTTCCCAAATGAACAACTCCAAAGAAGTTTTTATATGATCTAATTTTTATCATTTCTTCCATTTCTTTGTTCATCATTAGTTGAATATGTAGGTTAGTCAGGAGTGAGGCAGAGATCATTATTGACTGCAGTTGCAACTTTTCACAGAATTACAGACAGAATTACAGGGGAGAAAGAAAAAGAAATGCAAGAAGCCAGGTGTAGTAAACAGCTGTGTTCCTCTATTGGCTGGTACTGATAGAGTAAGTAAGAAAAATAGTGGAGAGAACAGGAAGCTGAAAGTTACCTATTATGTAGGTAGAATATTCTGGGAGTCTCTAGGAAAATGAGTACTTTATATATAATGTTACTAAGATTGTAACTAAATCCAGAATCTTTTGCATAGTATATCAGATTTTTTTCACTGGCTTGAAAAATTTGTAAGATTTTGATGTACATATTTTCAAAATATGTATATATTTATATACTTACATAAATACGTAAATTCTGATAGATAACTCAATGTTAATATATTTTATAGAATTATCAGTTTTTCTTAGTTTTATATCTTTTTTAGTTTTATGGAAGAGGGAATAACTGCTATGTAAATGAAAAGGAAAATTGTTCATTAATGAAAGCTTTTTTAAAATATTCAGAAAATGTTAGGTGGAAGATTGTCAGTTTTTATGTGTTTGCTTTTGGGTGGTACTATGCCCCTTCTGTATTTTGTTTTGCTTAGAATATTCTTCTGTGTGAGCTTATTTTTCCTCATAGCCAATATTGTGAAATTACTTTGGCATATTGGGGTGGAAGAGTTACATATTTGCCCCAGTATTAACTTATTTTTGGCAAGAACATATTTTTTTTCTTCATTCTTAATGTTCAAATCTTACAGCTTTAGACATAAATGTATTTTAATTTGCTATGGCTACATGCTTTTCATCTAATTTTGCAAATCTTTTCTTCGTAGTTACGCTGAAGAATGCTGCTATGCTCCTGGAATTTGCAGCAATGTATAATGCAAAACAGTTGAAACTGTCATGTTTACAGTTTATAGGATTGAATATGGCAGCTTTACTTGAAGCAAGGTAGGTGAGGTGCATATGTTGTATGATTGTTGCAAAAGCAGATATTTATATATAAAAGAAGATATTATTAGTGATTTAAATGTGAATAATGATGTTTACCTGGATGGAAAGAACTTGATAAATGCTGATGATTTAGAAGTTATATACGTTTTAAAATTAGAGAGTTATTGAAAACTTTTGAAATATTTTTAACAGTGATCTTTTAAAAATGAAATAAATTTATATTTTTTAAAATATAAGGTCAAAATCTTATACTTAACTGTAAAGTCATTGATGAGAACATGAAAACCCAGAAATTTGAGATTAGAGTTCCTGGTGTGAGTTTTTCTTTTAAGGCTTCATTGTCTAGTTTATTTTTACATTTTATTTCAATAGTAATGGCTATTAACTATGTGCTAGATAGTATTTTAAAAGCATTACACAGGTTAATTTAGTTAATTTTTATGAAAACTTTATGAAGTAGAAAAGATTCTTTGTACATTTATTCATAACAGTTGCTTGAGGCTGAGTGTGGTGGCTCATGCCTGAAATCCCAATGCTTTGGGAGGCTGAGCCAGCTGTACCAGGCTGGCCAATGTGACGAAACCCTGTCTCTAATACAAATAGAAAAATTAGCCGGGCGTGGTGGTATGTGCCTGTAGTCTCAGCTACTTGGAAGACTGAGGCAGGAGAATCACTTGAACCTGGGAAGCAGAGGTTGCAGTGAGCTGAGATTACTCCATTGGACTCAAGCCTGGGTGATAGAGTGAGACTATTACATAGACACACAAAAAAGAGTTGCTTGAGTTTTATTCAAGATATTTGTGTAATATGTTTGCTTTGCTGTTGATTTGAAATATGTAATGTATGACTACATCTATTTCCAAAGAACTGGTGTATATAGTGCTTAAGAAATAACTTTGTTACTTATTTGGCAATATGAAATATCTACATATGTAAACATCTTGACAGGTATTAAGTCACTTGAGTCTTAAGATAGAATTTTGTATCCTATATTTTAGGTCTCTTGATGTTTTAAGTGATGGTGTTTTGAAGGATCTTTCTGAGTTTTACCGAAAAATGGTAAGGTTTATATTTTAAGATTTTTGTGGGTATATTACCAGCTTTAGCAGATAAGCAGAATATAAGATCAGACTTATTAATGGAATAATTTCCTAGTGACTTATTTCCTAATGACATTAAGATCTTTTAAAACTGAAGATATGGAATTCCTTTACAGATCTCACTGATAAGTATGATAATCAAAATTAAAGATACTTAATAAAGTTAATATTTATTAATTTCTTTATAAGTGAAGTTACTGAAAGCTTCAGAGTGAGTCTTTTGTTATTTTCCAAATGTCAGGACAGTGCAAAAACAGGAATTCATATGATCCCAAAGAAATGGATTGATCTGTGTTTAATAATAAAGTGGAACGTTTTCTCAAGTTTCTTTTTCTGGCAGGTTTATGGAATAAAGTTTTTATTGAATTGAATGAAAATTCAGCCCCCTCTTGTACATTTAGGAAGTTATTGAGTATTCAAGGCTTTTCTGTTAAATATTAATAGAAATGTATAAATAGAAAATATAAAATATTTTCATATTAAAAATGGAATATCTTACATATTTAGAAAACATCTTTAGGCTGGGTGTGGTGACTTATGCCTGTAATCCCAGCATTTTGGGAGGCCAAGGCAGGAGGTTTGCTTGAGGCCAGGTGTTCCAGACTAGCCTGGCCAACATGGCAAGAGCCCCATCTGTCCAAAAAAAAAAAAAAAATGTAGATTTTATATTTGAAAAGTGACATCTTCAATTCTGCAGATTCCAGCAATGGATAGAAGGGTCATTACACCATATCAAGATGGACCAGATATTAGCTATTTGGAAGTAGAAGATGGAGATATCTTTTTGAAAGAAGAAATAAATATGGAACAAAATTATTTGTAAGCTCTATTCTTTTTTTTTTTCTTTTCCTCCTTTTCTTCCTTCTTATCTCCACTGTGTCCTTTCACTCCCATCTTGGACATGTGACACTTTTGTATTGATAGTGGAAGACGAAATTGAGAAAATTTGACATAAGAAATAGGTATTTATGTTTATTCTTAACCTTAGTATAATAGAAAGTAAATACATAACTAATATCTGTAGGTCTATCAAATTTAAAGTATAAATATTTTTTTAAAATGTAGCCGTTGGGTTAAATAAGTGCGTTTATCTTAGTTACCTCCCTAAACTCTGCTGAAATTATGTTTGTTTTTCCCTAGGGAAACTATGTTCAAGAAGGCAAAAACAAAAGCTAAAAAGAAGCCACGGAAACGTTCAGATAGTTCTGGAGGCTATAACCTCTCAGATATTATTCAGAGTCCATCATCTACAGGTTCGTGGAAAATGAGCATGTATTTCCAGTTCTAATCTTCTATGTCTCTATTCATATATGGCATGTGCTGGGGCTACTGAAATAGAAAACAGTCCTTATGGAGATACCCAAAGTGATAGTGTATTATGATAAGTGTTCCAACTGAAGTGTGCTCTGGGAGCACAAAATAGGCACCCAAACTAGTCTGAGATCAGGGAAGTCCTCTTAGAGGAAAGTAATGCTGAGCTGGATCTTGAAGAATGAAGTTATGTAAGAAAAGGAGGCAGATAGATATATTAAGTAAAGGGTGCTATATTCCCAAGCTTAGTAGCAAGAGAAAGAGTTGCACATTTCTTGTGCATGCAGTTCAGTATAGGAGACAGGTTGGATAGGGTCATGTTTTGGAGGGTCTTGTTTGTCAAACTGAGGAATTTGTTTTTTATTCTAAAGGCCATGGGTGGCTGCTGCTGAATTTTTAAAACAGGGTGTGACTGGATGAGATTTGTTTTTAGAAAGACTACTCTTTCTCGAGGGGCATAAGGGTTTAGAGGTTGACAAAACATGACAGAGATAACTATTATCATGTTGATTCAATTTAAATATGTCAGTGCTCCAAGTAAGATGCCATTCATATGCATAAGGGGTTTATAATCTGGTAGTAGAATATAAAATATATTTAGACATTATGTGAGCCTGTTAGAAAGTAAAGGCCAGGTTACATAGTTTTTGTAAAATATTTTTCCCCGGTTTTTTATTTTGAAAATATTTAACTTACTGAAAAGATGAAAGAAAAATACGATGAATACCTATGTACATTTTATTCAGATTCATTGTTAACTTCTCATCACATTCGCATTTTCTTGTAGAGTCTTTGTTGCTTGCTGTCTCTTCTTTTCTCTGTCACACACACACGCACGCACACACGCACACACACACACACACTCGTTAATACAGAGACTTTAAAAAAAATTGTTCCACTTGGAATAAGTTGTAGACATGATACTTTTCCCCTGAATACTTGAATATGAATCTTTTAAGATGGGAATACTCTTCTACACAACCACAACCACAGTACCATTATCATACCTAAGACAGTTGGTATTATTAGGGTTAACTAGTATTATACTCCATATCCAGATTTTCCTAATTGTTTACAAATGTTTTTATGGTCTGTTTTGTTTTGCCATTAACAAAAAAGCAAGTATTTTGTAAAGGTTCGTATTATCTTTGCTTATTAGTATCTCTTTAGTTTCTTTTAACTAGTATAGTATCCCTGTACCTTTTTGTTTTTTATTTTCTGTTTTCCGAAAGGTCAGGCCAATTGTGTTTTAGACTGTCTTACATTCTAGATTCATCTGATCTAGATTAAACTATATACATTTTTAATAGTTTCTTTAGATAAAACATGAAATGTGACTATAAAATAATGAGACTACAGTATGGCTTTCTGAATGGTAGGTTACTCTTGTCTATAGCACTAAGATATAACATAGTACAGTTTCTACTAACTTCATAATCAATCAGCCATATACAAACAACTTTGAAAAATAGAAGAGTACATTGTTTTGTGTCTCTTTGGGAAAAAAATCTGTTAGAGAGGGCAAAGAAGAAGGAATTTTTTTTTTGTTTTGTTTTGTTACTGAGAGGCTTCAGAAGTGCTTGGTATGTTCACTGAAGCTCAAATGAATAATATCAAAAATTGTTTTAGATAACATAACGATATAAAAATGATAGATACTATGCCTAAAATTTATTTATGAAGCAGTGGAAATGGCAATCAGGAGACCTAGAGGCATATCTTAGGATTTTTCTAAATTTAAAATTCTGTGATTTTTGTGTTCTCTGTGTTGTATGGATTACCTTTAGTCTTTAGAAGGCGGCAAGAGTGGATTGATGGAAGGATGAATAATGGATAGACAAGTCTTGAAAGACAGTAACCTAAATGACTTACGGAAAAGCAGATATTTGGTTTGTTTTAAATAATGTTATTGTTACCATATATGTTAGACTCTTAGAATTTCAGAGCTAGAAGAGACGTGAAATAATTTATGTCCCTTACTTTAAATCTAAGGAAACAATCTCAGAAAACATAAGTGATTTGAAGTAGTGACAAAAAGAAATAAAATTTGTTCTTCTGATTCCAGGTCTTTGTTTTTCTGGTGTACTGTTCTTTTTATGGCCAAGTTTTCTGTAGTCAAAGATAACTGAAAGGTTAAATTTAATTGGACGCCAAAAAGACCTGTTAAGGAAGAAAATTTGAGTATGAGGCCAATTTCATCAAAGAGGGTTGCATAAAAACTTCCCATTTATGTTGATCTTAAAGTTAGACAAATGACGTTCTGTGAAACTGTGTTTGACCAGAAGTAATTGTTGGCCACATTAATCGTCCTCTTTATTTTCTGGATTTATTTCTAACCTAACTGACTTTTGAGAGTATTCTAAAATTAGATGTATTCTATTAGATGAAAATTTGCCAAAAAAATATAAAATATGTATAAAAACATTTAAAAAGATTGTGGAAACAAATTTTTAAATGTTCTTTCCAAATTGCAGTGATAACAATAAAAGAAACATTTAGCTTGTTAAGGTGATTTACTTTAAAGTGAACAACACTTATTTGAATAAGAGATGGTAGGTTTTATTTTTAAATCAGTTATACATCTTTTAGTTACAACTTAGATAACATCTTTATTTTTTCTTATTTTGGTACTTCATCTAGATTCTAATACATTTGAAATGTGTGGAAATGAACACCTAACTCTAAGCAAAAGTTTGAACCTGGATACCAGGTGCGGCATGGGGACAGGCATTTAGCTTGCCTAAGAGAATAAATGATATATATATTTCACAACAACCCTCTTGATTCAAGCGAGCTCTCAGTCACCAGAGATTTCAGGGAAAAACACTTTCAAACCAGCCACAGTCATCTTCTGCAGGAGCCTCTGCAGGAGCCAGCAGTCAGTGGCTAAGTGAGAGGCAGAAAGGCCACAGGTTTCCTTCCACATAGAGTGATGGGTGCAGGGACCACTGTACCAAGAGGCAGATGAGAAAGGGAAAGGGAAGAGGTCTGGACTTCAATAATTTTACCTTTCTCTTTTGTCTCTCATGAGGACAAGAATGTTTTCAATCACTTTTTAAAGCAGATTCCAAAGAACTATCTTTCTCAGGTTCATTACACAATTAGTATGTGATTGTAATGAATAAAACTATTGTTTTAGAATCTCCTCCATTTCAGTTTTTCACTTAAACTGATTTCTTTCTCCAGGTAATTTGAATTATTAAGATTTTTATACCATGAATATAATTTGAATGTTATTAAATCTAGATAAATGAAAGCTTTTAGCTCTCTGTTTGGTTCACTGAATGTAATGCATATATGTTTAATGCATGTGTGTTTACATTTCTTTTAATTTCATGTTTTAGGATTATTAAAGTCTGGTAAGACCAATTCAATGGAATCTCTTCCAGAACTATTGACATCAGACTCTGAAGGAAGCTATGCAGGAGTGGGTAGTCCTAGAGATTTACAGTCTCCTGATTTCATAACAGGATTTCATTCAGATAAGACTGAGGTTTGTTTTTTAAAGCCCTGCCTCTCTATCTTCAGTTCTTAGGTTTATAGATAGCTTATCTTTAATATTTCCTTATTTTTGCTCTAGTTTTAAAATAGTCTCCAGGTTGGTATATAAGAATCACACAATATAGCATTAGTTTTCTTAAATTTGCATAGCATTTCTAGTTTTAGAGATTTTAATGGCAATTTAGAGCCCTATTTATAGTGTTATTTATAATCTTTCTGCAACTAAAATATGTTGATATAAAATATAATACTGTATAGACATATTGAAAAAATATATTTGTAGCTGAATTACTGAAATTTTTCTTGTGAAATGTCAGTTAGCATCAGTTAAAAATTGTCAAGGCAAATGGTTTTGAAAGAAAGCCAACTTTCAAATTTTTCAGAATTTTTCCTCCAAGGTATTAAAAAAAACAATTTGGAAATTATTGAGTTCTTCTCCTTGTCTAGCACAATAAGCTGCAGGATTCCGAGGCTGATCAACTCTGGGGAGGGCATTTCTTAGACACTCATCAAAAATTTGATTCCATAGTTGTTAACCTATTAGAGAAAAATGTGTAACTTAACAGAGTCACTTTTCCATAACCCCTACACATCCACAAAACATATTGGAACTTCTAGGAATTCATGAGACAACAGAAATTTACCCCTTCTTTTTAGAGTCTTCTAGTCATCAAATATTGATTTGATTCTTTTTTTTTTTTTTTTTTTTTTTTTTTTTTTTTCAGTGTTAAAATTGTTTCCCAGGGTGGTGTGGATTGGTTTTTTATAAACGTCATATAATTCATTCTGATGTAAAGTATCGTGAATAAAACTAAAGTCAAATAATACTGACATCTCAAAACGAACCCTAAAACTATTACTATTATAATAGATCAAGAAAGCTATTAAAATGGTATTTC
>CAUYLG010050774.1:0-10000 GCA_963573385.1 Cacajao melanocephalus | reverse complement strand
CGTCATCCTCGGCATTCGGGGCAAGGAAAGTATCTTATTTTCTCCTAAACCCCCACTTCATATGCTTATATTACATTCATATGAACAGTCATCCTGGTCCTCCTGTCTGGTGCTGTCAGCTGGGCAGATCCCTGCCAGCCATCTCTGTTACAAGACATTTCACTGTCCTGCTCAGCAGGGACACACAGTTCCTGCACATTTCACTTGTCATATCAGTGGCCATGACCAAAAAGAATGATCCTTTCACTTTCCATTTTATTTTTATTTCCTCCAGGCGATGGGATGGGACACTGGTGAGTGACTGAACCTATCAGGAATGAGCCTGCCCAATGAATGAGACAGCAGAGGAACTCTGCAGAGATGTTACTTGGCCTTGTTTTCCCTTAATTTCCTGTTTTCTTTCAGAAAAAGCTGGTTTGTAGTAGAGACAAGGAAAAGTGCTAAAAACACCTTTCCCCGCATTCATGGAAGAGACATCATCCCTGTATGAGAGAAGGAACAAAGGTCCTCAAACACAGCTGACATTTCTTCTAAAAATTACAGATTCTATGAGCCCCCCTGCAAACACATTAGCTAATGTCACATTACCCTGTGTCTGTACATTCCCCTGGAAAATGATCTCAAAAGATCAGGAGAAAACAAACATTCTGTTTCATTTTGACTATTGTAAGAAGAGATTTCATACCAAAGTTTTTATAGTATCTAAAAACGTGTGTGTAAAAAAAATGAATAAATAAATACAGTGTTTGTGTAAAAATTGAATAAAGGAAAAAGAACAGTGTTTAGGTCAACCTTTTCTTTTGGTGTTTTTTTACGTCCAGAGAAAGAGAGACACCCTGTGGATTTCAGAAGAACCCAACATAGCTCAATTACTTCAATTTTCTATAAAGAAAAGATATCATTGCTTAAGGAGCTTGTAGCAACAAAAAGCACAAAGATGATAAAGAGGACATTGAAGTGACCAGCACCAATAAACAAAAATCGATAGCTTCATGGTTTTGAGCAGAAATTCCACAAAGACAGTTTTCCTTCACTGTGTAGCAAAATGATAGAGAACATGAGGAATTCCTACAGGTTTATACACTTTGAAAGACAAAGACTGGAGCAAGTCAGAATTCCAGGCAAGACCCGTGTTCCCCTTCTTGACATTGAGATGTCTCGTAGACCAACCTGGATGCAGAGGAACAGAAAAAGATTCAGCTGGGAAAGTAACTCTGATTCATCAACCCCCCTTGTATCCCTGCCCTCGGGACTGGATGACAGGACCATTAGGGGACGCAGTCAAGTAAGTGTACTTCCATTCGTGTTCCAAAGAACAGATACTTTGACTCGATTTGAATCAGCACTGTAGAGAAGAGAACCTGGTTTGAATCTGATCTCCTCTGACACATACAACAATGCAGAAGTAAAAAACAATTTAGTCTGGAGCTCCTTCTAGTCGTGCTTGGGAAATAACAGAAGAGGGAGGGAGGGCAGCCTGGTGCCTGGAGGGGGAACTGGGCAGGCGGAGAAGAGGAACAGATTGTCTTCAGTGCTGAGCACAATTGAAAATGAGCCATGTGCTTCCAGTGGAACTTGTTTTGGTATCTCATCTGCAGCTACTAGAGGCACGGAATGCTATGTAATTTAAATACTTCCCCAAAGACCTGCAAAATAAGGGAATGTGCATAGATGCTATGAGTCCCTGCCACTACCTTCAAAGAGAATTCATAGCATATGATGCTATGCTAGGCTGGTCAGCTTCTCTTCCTTTGTCCTGCATGAGAGACTTGCTATGTAGACCTTAAAAAACAGCCTGTAAATATAAAGCAAAGCCAAACAACATGCAAACATGTGAATATAAACACTCTTACACTTAGAGACAAGTGCAACATCACAAAAACATAGGACTGGGATACACAGCCCAGTGTCTCCTATCACAGATTTAAAAAAGAAAACTAAGGGGACCAGAGAGCTCATGTGGCTAGCCTAACATCAGACAGCAAGAAATGAAACTCGGGCATCTATTCTTTGTCTAATATGGTTTCCATTACAAAATGTGCCATGCCATTTGTTTTAGTCTGTTTTCTGTTGCTATGACAGAATAATGCAGACTTAATAATTTATAAAGAAAAGTAGTTTATTTAGTTTACCGTTCTGGAGGCTGGAACATCCAATAGTGTGGCACCAGCATCTTTTGAGGGCCTTCTTGCTATGTCATAACATAGAAGAAAGCATCACGTGACCAGAGGGCAAGAGCCAGAGAGCTAGAGAGCACTCACTCTTATAACAAAGCTACTCTCTCAGTAACAAACCCACTCCAGTGACAGCAACATTAATTCATTCATGGGGGCAGAGGGATTAAGTTTCCAATACATGAACTTTTGTGGGGGGACACCTTCAAACCATACTACCATTCTGTGTCCAGACACAGAAAACAATTTTCTAAATCAAATATTGTGTAAGATATCTTTGAGTTTCTTGCTATATGAGAAGAGTTAAAGTAAATTTTTAAAAATAAATAAATAAAAATTATAACAGACACACCAGAACTTATACAACCCAAGAGACCTGCTCTTTAAGCGGTTAGCCCAGAAAGCCATTCTGAGGTTTGCTATGGCTCACAATTTGTGTGTGCCACCCTAGACACCATCATATAAGCGAGGACTGAGCCATGCAAGAAAACCATGCTCTTTACTTTAAATCATATATGTTGCATAAATCAGAGTCCCATCAGGAAAAAAATACAATACAGATGGCTCAAATGAAAAGATTTTAAGGAAGAGACAACAGAGAAGTGTGGCCAGGGTTAAAGGGGAAAACAAAAGATAATGAGCTACACAAAGACTAGAAGAGCTCCCAGGGCTGAGACTGGGAAGTCACTGGATGACCTTAACAAGGGGAGGAAATAATATTATTAAAATCCAGTGAGGGACATAACCAGGGAGACTGTCTCCTCAGGGAAACGATAGCCCTGGAAGGTCTTACAATGTCTACTAAACAGCGTATCCCAACCTCTCTCTCCTCCTGCCCTCCAATCTTCTGCCATTGCTTCCCACTGGAAATCAGGAGGAAGGAAGCCTGGGTGATCCCATTCGCAGGGGCCTGAATCAAGGCAAAGATAGCTGCTTTAGAGGGACAAACATAATAACCAGGACACATATCACTTCTGACCCAAAATGACTTGATTTTTCACCTTCTCTATGATCCCAAACTACTGCTGCTCCCCAAAATCATACCCACTCCAGTTTATAGGGAGTAAATGCCCGTAAGTTTAGTTGTTTAGGTATTTAATTTTTCATATATATTAAGCCATATCTTGCATGAAGTGAACAGAAATACTTTCCTGACTGATGGTCACAGTTCCAAATGAATAATCTATTTTTCTAGTTCTAAATGTATCAATTATAAATGATATATATAAAGTGCTTACATAATAACTATCATATATTAAATGCTTAATAACTACTTTTGTACTTTTGTTTATTATTGTGAACCAATGTACTTGGAGTAAATCATTGCAATGAAAATAAATTAGCACAGTGTGGCATGCACTGCCCTTCTCATCTCCGGCATATTTGGGCATTTTCTCTAGAAGGTGATCCAACATTGATCTGGCATCCTGGAATTAATCGGCACTGCTACCTTCTGCAATGCTGGAGAAACACACCATGTTATAGAAGTGCTTGTCCTTGTAGATAAAGTGTGCTCTGGCCATAACCTATTTGTAAAGGAACAGTGGCAACGGAGTGTCATATAAGGAGCTCACCTTATAAGAGTAAAGAGGGGAAACACTTGATTTTGCTCTCATAAAGCATAAACCATAGCAGCAAACTTTTATAGATGACAGTGCAAATGGTTATAATAAGTTCATTGTCCTATAGTGTCTGCTACATAATTGTGTTCATTCCCTTTGTGTATTTTAGTAATGAGAGTATAATTGTCGGTGCTTATAATACATATAATCTCATTAATGTCACTCCCATTAGTATTCTTTCACTTCAGCCTATACACAGTGTGTTCTACTTTCCCTCTCATTGAAATACATAAACATTTCTCCTCTCCCACATCCAGATTTCAGTCTAATTCCTAACAGTTACCATGGCTAATCACTGAGACAACACTGCCTGCCTTGTTTTTAATATGTTTAATTTACCGTTTTTGACACAATACCAAGAAGTCAGCATTGCATTCATGTTGAATTGCCATAACCACATTCTTGCCTTTCTACGAAGATGGTTGAGACTTCAGTTGGAGCAGAAACTAATTTAGACATGCAAAGAACCACAGTCTTCACAGTGACTGTGTTTGGAGAACTCCACTGCTATGCACAGCTATGTCATGTCTTAGGTTTGCCATCTATCAAAGGACAGTAGTTGCCTCTGTTATTCTCCTGGATGCTTCCAATAATTTTTTATACTTCCAATAATTATTTTTATATGTAAAAGACTCAAATCAGTAAAACTTATCGAACACTTTTAAACTTCTTTATTTTCTCAAAGTAATATATACACACAGTTTTAAAAGTCAAACAGTATTAATAGACATATAAGAAGTAGCAAAGTTATCTAACATTTCCCTGTCCATTAACCCCCACTGCATCACCAGATGCAATGACTTCAAATGTGCTTAATTAGTTCCTCTGAAATTTAAAGATATTAAACTTCTGTGTAAATTGCTGACTTTAAATGAATCCATTTTAGGCATGATCTTTTGACTTCCTATTTGGTGGATGAGGGTGTATCTCTCTTCTATCACCTTTCTGTGTCTCCTTCCCCAAATTCCAATTATAGTGATATTTCAATTTTTACCAAGTATGAATTTTTCCATGCATATTAGAGTTCTCAGTGCTTCTATGCTTTTAGAATCTTACTTTCTCAGGTTAGTTTAGTCAATTACCTCTTTCAGCCTATCTACTATTCAGATTTCAACTATTATGATTTAATACCTCTTAAAAACATCTGTACAGTAGTTTCTAGTATGTTTTTGGAGAGAATGAAATTAGATATACATGTTCAATTTGCCATCTTAACATGAAAACTACTTAAATTTCTACCATCCTACCATAACACAGGCCAGTTGCAGAGTTTAGAGTGAAGGCAGAGTTTCTGGAGTATGTGTTCAAAGACAAGAGAAACATTTGATGGTAGAGAAGAGAGGATAAAAATGATATGAAAGAGAGCACAACCGGAGAAATGATCAAGGAAGTCAGATTACAGTACGTAGATGGGAGAGAAAAAGTAAGGGGCAGGGAATGATGTGAGACTGGAAAGTTGAATATTGGTTACTCAAGGATATTAAGTAAAAGGGAGGAGCTAGAATTGAATTAATGAACAGGAGACGATCATTGTGGACTTGTTCAATGAAATAGAAACTGATCCAATAAAGTGCTTAAGAAATAATAATCTAAGTTACTTGAAAACTGCTTGTAACAAGGAACAGACCCAAAGAAGTTCAACTTAGATGTTATACTGTGGTATATATGTTGATGGTAGACTATTTGATAGACATGGAAAGCTGAAAATCCAGAATTCTAAAAATAATCATTGACACCATCCTCCTATATCAACCTAAAATTTGTCTGTCACTACTTTCTTTTACTTACTAAATATCTGTCTGGAATCTATTCATTTTCCTCTAAATCTACCGCCAATACTGTTTCCAGTTGAAAATCATTTCTAGCCTGAACAAAATAATCTTCTAATAGTTCTTCTTGAAATTATTTTAGTAATTTTTTGTGATTTTTTAAGTGTGCCTATAGCTTGCTTCTTCTAGTGATGAAGACAGGCAGAGTTTCACTAATGTATTCCCTGTTGTACTCCCATCACCCAGAGCCAGTAGTAATCAATAATTATTTGTTGATGGATAGACTGAATACAATATTCTTTCTTTCTTTTTTTCACCAAATTTTTCTATTTTTCTATCAAACATCATGTTTATATCAGTTTTAGAACTTATTTTGTAGACTTTCATTTGAAAATAATTTCAGATTGACATAAAAGTAGCAAAATATCTCAAAGAACTCCCATACACCTTTCAACCACATTGCTCAACTGTTAAAATTTCCAGTTTCATATAATTTTCTCTCTACATATATCTGCAGAGTTATTTTTTAAACCACTTGAATGTAAGTTACAAATGTGATTCCGCATTACTGCTAGATGCATGTGTTCTTCCTAGAAACAGAGAAATTTTCTTATATAACCAGAACTAATGGATGAAAAATCAGGAAATTGATATTAATATAACATTATTTACAAAATTTATTTACATGTCATAAATTTTCAATAATTTTCTTCATAACAACAGGAAAATCATGATTCAAAACCCACCAAAGATCACGTTACATCTCACTGTCAAGTCTTTTTGTCTCTTTTGATCTAGAACGGTTCCCCAATTTGTCTTTGTCTTTTGTGACCTTGATATTTTTGAAGACCACCAACAAGTTTGTGATGGTTAATTTTATGTACCAAATTTACTGGGCCACAGGATGCCCAGATACCTTAGTAGACATTATTTCTAAGGACGTCTCTGAGAATATTTCCAGAACAGGTTAGCATTTGAATTGGTGGACCGAGGAAAGTACATGGCTCTCCACAATGTGGGTGGGCATCATCCAGTCTGTTGAGTTCTTGAATAGAAGAAAAAGATTGAGAAAGGTTGGATTTGTCTTCCCTCAGCCTGACTACTTGAACTGGGACATTGATTTTGTCTTTCTTTTGGCACTTCTGATCCTCAGATCTTTAGACTAGGATGAGAATTTCTATCACCAGCCCTCCAGCAATCAGGCCTTGGAACCACATCCCAAGCTTTTCTGGATCTCTGCTAACAGACAGCAGATTATAGGACTTCTCAGCCTTCATAGCTGTATGAACCAATGTAATAAATCCCTTTCTCTGTGTGTGTATGTATACATAGATGTATATCTATTATTAGTTCTATATCACACTGACCTCTGAGAGGTCCTAAAATCAGCAACACCCCAGTAACAACAAAGATACCTAAGTGCCCAAATTGTTTCTAATACCATTTTTCAATAAAACACTGACTACAATAAGGACTTTTGTTCATAATATTAAAATTTGTTTATTAGTTATATAAATATGCCATTCTAATATAAGGAGTCAAGAATGGGGAAAGTGGGTGTGGAGTTCATAGGAATTCCCTACACTACCTTCACATTATTTCTGTAAATCTAAAACTGCTTTAAATACTAAAGCTTATTTTAAAAAGAAAACAACCAAGCAATAATACAAATAATGCTCATGCAAAATTTCAGATGTTTGGGGGAAAATCTATAATCGAAAATTTACAATTTATCATTAAAAGCATTGCACAAATATGATCAACTTCTACATAGTTTTTGAACAACCACTATACATGAAAACAACCTCCCTGAGCCATTTGGTTACCTGGCTTCCCCCTGAAATGAGCCCATTCTGAAATTATTCAATTTAGGGAGAATAAAATGTGTGTTTTTCTGCCAAATAACAGAGGATAAAATTTACCTTCCAAAAAATATTATTAACTTTACAAATATTGCAACTAATTGTGGATAAGGAACACAAAAATTAGAATTCATAGAGCCCCTGTTTGATCATCATCATAAGCCCTTTATCATCCTGACAAAGAGCAAATTCAAGGGCATGTTTCAGAGTTGACCCTAGAGCAGAACCTCTGTCCCTTTAACCTAGCAACTTAAGATATTTTTCTACCATAAAAGTTTCTGCACAAGGAAATGGTCTCTTGATAACCCTCTGTGTCACCACATCACAACCAATTCTCACAGTAAGAGCTATCAACTCACAAAATATGGAGCACAAGTGTCTGCTGGCATTGTTAATGTAGAAGAATTCTTAACTTGGTTAGAATCCCTTCAAAGCATGTTTTAATATATTCTCAAGGAAACTGAAGATAAAACTCAAGCCTTGGGAGCTGAAATAACTTTGTAAGTAACTTGGGACCAGTAGTGTCAGAAGTTTTGAAGCCTTCAAAAGGAATATGGAAGAATAGTTGCTCAAATGCTGCAGATAACAGTGTGAGAACACAAGAGTGGGCATTTCAGCTTCTCCCCCCTTCAGCTCTCTTCTCTGCAAGTATTCTAAAATTATCAGGCCATGAGTGTCAAATAAGTCATTCTTTAAATGGTAAATTCAATTTTAAGAAACAGAAAAGCTTCTGCAATACCTCTTCAAAGAGGAAGAAATAGCTATTAATGGGAAAAAACATGCTTAGGGGTTATTGTTGCTAAGTCAATGGTTTAAACTTGCTTTCATCAGCAACTTCAGATGGAATACTAGAAACTGAAAAAAGTAGAAATCTGTCCCCTTTAAAGCATTTCTGCAAGATCTCTTACCACGTTGATTTCAATTTATAACTTTAGGAGATACCACTAGCTAGTCACTTCAAATTACACGTTAAAGTCAACTAAGGAACTTAAAAAGCCTCATTTTCTATTATTTGATGGGCATTTGGGTTGGTTCCAAGTCTTTGCTATTCTAAACAGTGCTGCAACAAATGTACACATGCATGTGTCTTTATAACAGAATGATTTATAATCTTTTGGGTATATACCCAATAATGAGATTGCTGAGTCAAATGGTATTTCTATTTGTAGATCCTTGAGGAATCGCCACACTGTCTTCCATAACGGTTGAAATAATTTGCACTCCCACCAGCAGTGTAGAAGGGTTCCTATTTCTCCACATCCTCTCCAGCATCTGTTGTCTCCTGATTTTTTAATGAACACCACTCTAACTGGCATGAGGTGGTATCTCAATAAGGTTTTGATTTGCATTTCTCTAATGACCAGTGATGATGAGCATTTTTTCATGTTTGCTGGCTGCATAAATGTCTTTTTTGAAAAGTGTCTGTTCATATCCTTCACCCATTTTTTGAAGGGGTTGTTTTTTTCTTGATGGATAAAGAAAATGTGGCACATATACACCATGGAATACTATGCAGTCATAAAAAAAGATGAGTTCATATCCTTTGCAGGGACATGGATGAAGCTAGAAACCATCATTCTCAGAAAACTGACACAAGAACAGAAAACCAAACACTGCATTTTCTCACTCATAAGTGGGTATTGAACAATGAGAACATATGGACACAGGGAGGGAAATATTACACACTGAGACCTGTTGAGGGGGTGGGGGGTTTAGGGGAGGGATAGCAGGGGTGGGGAGACTGGGGAGGGATAACATTAGGAGAAATACCTAATGTAGATGGCGGAGGGATGGATGCACTAAAGCACCATGGGATGTGTATACGTAACAATCCTGCACGATCTGCACACGTAGCCCAGAACTTAAAGTACAATTTAAAAAAAGGAATATTTTTTAAAACTCCTCATTTTCTTTGTTAAAATGCATGGAATTGGATATTAAAGATTTGTGAATTTTACTGTATGTACATTTTACCTCAGAAAAAGAACTGCAAACAATTATTAAACTCTAGTTGAAAGGATTTATTCTCATAATGGTGTTCAGCAATCCTGAAACTACTTTTGGTGTCTCCCAGGCTTGAGAAAATGAATACACATTTGAATGCCGTGTATTGGATTGGATTTTAAAATATTGGTATTGGCTCATAGCTTTTAATATACATAGGTAGGTTGACAGATAAATAAATAAATAAATATCAATATACATATGTGGGTATACATAAATGGACACATACACATTTTATACTCCTTCTCAAACAAGGAACCTAGAAGCAGTCTATCTCCCAGTAGAAATAGCACTTAGAACCCTGATCTTCATTTTAAAATATCTTGCTCCACTCGAAGGAACCCAGGATTCTTTATATATGTATAAATATATATATATTTGCATTATATATATATTATTGCAAAATATATATACTATATATATATATATTATTGCATTTTAGGTTCTGGGGTACATGTAAAGAACATGCAGGATTGTTGCATAGGTACATACATGGCAATGTGGTTTGCTGCCTCCATCCCCATCACCTATATCTGGCATTTCTCCCCATGTTATCCCTCCCCAACTCC
>CAUYLG010050773.1:0-80786 GCA_963573385.1 Cacajao melanocephalus | reverse complement strand
CAGACTTGCATCCCTGGGATGAAGCCTACTTGATTGTGGTAGATAAGCTTTTTGATATGCTGTTGCAATCAGTTTGCCAGTATTTTATTGAAGATTTTCGCATCTGTGTTCATCATGGATATTGATCTGAAGTTTTCTTTTTTTGTTGAGTCTCTGCCAGGTTTTGGTATCAGGATGATGTTGGTCTCATAAAATGATTTGGGAAGGATTCCCTCTTTTTGTATTGTTTGGAATAGTTTCAGAAGGAGTGGTACTAGCTCCTCTTTGTATGTCTGGTAGAATTTGGCTGTGAACCTATCTGGGCCTGGGCTTTTTTTGGTTGGTAGGCTATTAATTGCTGCCTCAACATCAGCCCTTGTTATTGATCTATTCAGGGTTTCAACTTCTTCCTGGTTTAGGCTTGGGAGGGTGCAAGTGTCCAGGAATTTATCCATTTGTTCCAGGTTTACTGCTTTGTGTGCATAGAGTTGTTTGTAGTAATCTCTGATGGTCGTTTGTATTTCTGTGGAATCTTTGGTGATATCCCCTTTATTGTTTTTTATTGCATCTCTTTGATTCTTCTCTTTTCTTTTTTATTAATCTGGTTAGTGGCCTATTTTGTTGATCTTTTCAAAAACCAGCTCCTGGATTTATTGATTTTTTGAAGGGTTTTTTGAGTCTCTGTCTCCTTCAGTTCTTCTCTGATCTTAGTTATTTCTTGTCTTCTGCTAGCTTTTGAGTTTTTTTGATCTTGTTCCTCTAGCTCTTTCAATTTTGGTGATAGGGTGTTGATTTTAGATCTTTCCTTGCTTCTGATGTGGGCATTTATTGCTATAAATTTTCCTCTAGATACTGCTTTAAATGTGTCCCAGAGATTCTGGTACATTGTGTATTCATTCTTGTTGGTTTTGAGGAACATCTTTATTTCTGCCTTCATTTCATTGTTTATCCAGTCAACATTCAAGAGCAAGTTGTTCAGTTTCCATGAAGTTGTGCGGTTCTGAGTTAGTTTCTTAATCCTGAATTCTAATTTCATTGCACTGTGGTCTGAGAGACTGTTTGTTATGATTTCCATTCTTCTGCATTTGCTGAGGAGTGATTTACTTCCAATTATGTGGTCAGTGTTAGAATAGATGTGATGTGGTGCTGAGAAGAATGTATATTCTATGGATTTAGGGTGGAGATTTCTGTAGATGTCTATTAGGTTTGCTTGGTCCAGATCTGAAACAAGTCCTGGATATCCTTGTTAATTTTCTGTCTCACTGATCTGTCTAATATTGACAGTGGAGTGTTAAAGTCTCCCACTGTTGTTGTGTGGGAGTCTAAGTCTCTTTGTAGGTCATTAAGAACTTGCTTTATGTATCTGGGTGCTCCTGTGTTGGGTGTGTATGTATTTAGGATCGTTAGCTCTTCTTGTTGCATTGATCCTTTTATCATTATGTAATGCCCTTCTTTGTCTCATTTGATCTTTGTTGATTTAAAGTCTATTTTATTAGAGACTAGGATTGTAACTCCTGCTTTTTTTTGCTCTCCATTTGCTTGGTAAATCTTCCTCCATCCCTTTATTTTGAGCATATTTGTGTCCTTGCATGTGAGATGAGTTTTCTGAATACAGCACACCAATGGGTTTTGACTTTTTATCCAATTTGCCAGTTTGTGTCTTTTGATTGGGGCATGTAGCCCATTTACGTTTAAGTTTAATATTGTTATGTGTGAATTTGATCCTGCCATTTTGATGCTAGCTGGTTGTTTTGCCTGTTAGTTGATGCAATTTCTTCATTGTGTCATTGTTCTTTACCATTTGGTATGTTTTTGGAGTGGCTGGTACTGGTTGTTCCTTTCTGTGTTTAGTGCATGTTTCAGGAGCTCTTGTAAGGCAGCCTGGTGGTGACGAAATCTCTCAGCAGTTGCTTGTTTGTAAAGGATTTTATTTTCCTTCGCTTATGAAGCTTAGTTTGGCTGGATATGAAATTCTAGGCTGAAAGTTCTTTTCTTTAAGGATATTGAATATCAGCCCCCACTCTCTTCTGGCTTGTAGGGTTTCTGCTGAGAGATCCGCTGTGAGTCTTAGGGACTTCCCTTTGTGGGTAACCTGACCTTTCTGTCTTGCTGCCCCTAGCATTTTTTCCTTCATTTCAACCCTGGTGAATCTGACGATGATGTGCCTTGGGGTTGCTCTCTTGAGGAATATCTTTGTGGTGTTCTCTGTATTTCCTGGACTTGAATATTGGCCTGCCTTGCTAGGTTGGGGAAGTTTTCCTGGATAATATCCTGAAGAGTGTTTTCCAGCTTGGATTCGATGGCTCTGAAAAGAGCCATTGTATTGTAAAGTGATTTATGGAGACATTATTTGCCCTTGGCCTTGTGGTGGCTCTCGATCTTCTTGGACAACAGCACGGCCTGGATGTTGGGCAGGACGCTGCCCTGCGTGATGGTGACCTTGCCCAGCAGCTTGTTGAGCTCCTCATTGTTGCGATGGCCAGCTGCAGGTGGCGTGGGATGATGTGGGTCTTCTTGTTGTCGTGGGCCACGTTGCCCACCAGCTCCAGGATCTCGGCCGTCAGGTACTCCAGCACCACCGCCAGGTAGACCAGTGCGCTGGCCCTGACCCGCTCAGCGTAGTTGCCCTTGCGGAGCAGGTGGTGCACATGGCCCATGGGGCCCACGGGGCCCACAGGGAACTGGAGCCCGGCTGGAGAAAAGCAGGTCTTAGCCTTGGCGCAGGCTTTACCTCCCTGCTTGCCGCATCCGGACATGATGAAGAAACGATCAGCGAAGAGCAAAGAACAGCTTTGCTGAGTCATTCTTATAGTTGATCTTTGGATTGCTTGATAAATCTTGAGTTTTTATTGACTATGTTTTTTAATGTTTTAAAAAATCCGAAGCCCAGAATTACATCTAAAAGTTACTTGTTCTGTAGGAAATGAGGCAACATGATGTGCAGGAACTGAATCGAATCCTCTTCAGCGCTTTGGAAACTTCTTTAGTCGGGACCTCCGGTCATGACCTTATCAATCGTCTGTATCACGGAACCATTGTTAATCAGATTGTTTGTAAAGAATGTAAGAATGTCAGCGAGAGGCAGGTAAATATGCAAGAGTATTTTAGTAATAAGTTACGTTGCAAATTATAATTTATGTAATTAAATGTGTGATCTGTTAATACCATACAAGGATCAAAGTGTTTATTACAGGCTGAGTGAGGTGGCTCACACCTGTAATCTCAGCACTTTAGGGTGCCAAGGCGGGCGGATCACCTGAGGTCAGGTGTTTGAGACCAGCCTGACCAACATGGAGAAACCGCATCTCTACTAAAAATACAAAATTAGCCAGGCATGGTGGCACATGCCTATAATTCCAGCTACTCTGGAGGCTGAGGCAGGAGAGTTGCTTGAACCCAGGAGGCAGAGGTTGCAGTCAGCCAAGATCATGCCATTGCACTCCAGCCTAGGCAACCAGAGCGAAACTCCATCTCAAAACAAAAAAAAAAAAACTATTACTAAAAGTAATTTATTCTGTTTTTTTTCTTCTAACTATACCAAAATCATAGCCTATAATCCAGATTTCTCCATGTAGACTGAAAGAAGCAAATATCTTGAAACTTAAATCTTTTATTCAGTACCCTAATATTTGAAAAATAGATTTGGGGGATATTTACAAATAGAAGATTGTGGCCTCATGTCAGAAGCCAATGTCATCATGGTTGGAATATTGTAAAGGAAGTTAATTAGGGAGGTAATAAAAATAGACAATACTGAGGAGTGTTTAATTTGACAAACATCTGTAATTAAATTTTGGATTTAGTTTATTAATATTCTTCAGAAAGTTCATTTATATATATGTGTGCTTGTTTTTATATATTATATATAAGGCTATTATAATCCTGTATTAATAACCTTCAGTTCTTTGTAATGACAGATTGTCCATTTAATCTAATTGGAAATTGGAAATTTGCTCATGTAACTATAATCCCATTTGCTATACAAATCTTACATAGTCAATGATTTTTATCACTGAATTTATCACTGATCCTTTAATAAAAGGCTGCTTTTGTTATTTATGGCAACGGAGTTTGTGTATTTGTATGAGGACAAAATTACCATTTTCAAAATGTGTTAATTGCTTTTTTGAAAATAGATGTGTATATAAAAAAATATGATTTAAAAAAAAAAGCATTGGTATTTAAAAAAATACTTCTTGCCCCTATTGCCTGTGCTAATAGAAGCTTTCTTGGTCAGCCTCGTTTGGAAATAAAAAGATGTGTGTGTCTTTGAATTACTGCATGCTTGACTTAGCTGTGATGTAGTAAATCAAGAGTATTTTCAAAACAATATATGTAAGACCATTATAAATTAAAGACATTAACTTCTCACATATGTATTATAAACCATATACTATATCAGTGTTACTTTTAGTACTTAAAATTTTCATCATGAGTTAACAAGCGCCCTATTTTCATTCCCCAAAATCTTTTAAAATAAAGCTGTTGCACACACATGCAGAACTGTAAGTTAAATTTGCCAAATTGTAATAGTGTATTACTAGAAATATTGTGATTCAAACATAGTTATAGCAGAATTCATAAACCCTCTTTTTATAAAATTCTCTTTAATTTTCATAGAAAGACCTTCTTATCCTAGCTTAATAAAATTTTTCTTTCTTTTGAGATGGAGCCTTACTCTGTTGCCCAGGCTGGAGTGCAGTGGCACCATCTGGGCTCACTGCAACTTCCGCCTCCCAGGTTCAAGTTGATTCTCCTGCCTCAGCCTCCCGAGTACATGGAATTACAGGCATGCACCACCACGCCCAGCAATTTTTTTGTATTTTTAGTAGAGATGAGGTTTTACCATATTGACCAGGCTGGACAAACACGTTTTTTCTTATAACTTCTTCAGTATATCTTAAGGCAACCCCAGCAAAAGAAGATAAAGAAATGGAGTTTATATTAGAAAATTCAACCCTGCCCTTGCTCTTATATTCTAGTCTAGAGACTAAAACAGCTGTATATCTATATATCCACTTCTGAATTCAGATACGTGTCTTATTGTGGTTTATATTTCCTTATAAAACAGATTTTATTGTATCTGCAGTAAACTCATAAACCTTTCTTATCAATTTTTTTGTAACATATCTTAAGCTAAATTATAGTTTGATTTCAAACTAATAATAATTTAGTGTTAATTAGGAGATCTACATCTTTATATGTAGTGTTTTAGAAAACATATCTGATTATTCCCAGTGTATGTGTGAGTTGGTGATGTGTTTGTAAACCTTTGAAATTGTTTTTCAATATTTATATTCATGTCTATTTCAGGAAGACTTCTTAGATCTAACAGTAGCAGTCAAAAATGTATCTAGTTTGGAGGATGCTCTCTGGAACATGTATGTAGAAGAGGAAGTTTTTGATTGTGACAACTTGTACCACTGTGGAACTTGTGACAGACTGGTTAAAGCAGCAAAGGTAAAGATAGATACCTGCTTTTTCCCAGGTTCCCCACTTTGTACTTAGTCCAAGTCAGCTTGTATGAAAAAGTCTGGAGCATATACTTGAAGCTGTTGACACTAAGTATTGAAAATGTATTTATATCGTTATCCGTATTTTAATTTTTTACAATAAAGAATTTTTAAGGCTTTCAACCCAGCAATTCCCTCAACTTTCTTATCTCTGGGGAAAAGTTTATTTGTACCTCAGTGTTTCATAAGTATCCCTGCTTTTTGCAATTACTGTTGTGAAAAAAGATGTATATATTTTTATTTCTGCCACTGAGAAGCTTGTTGAGCTTTCCTTTCTTTGTTTACTACTGTAAAAATAGATGGCTATTTTCATTTTCTTAATATACAGTTATTTTATAATCTTGATATATGTTCTTCCTCACTCTGGCAAATCTAATATAGTCTTAACTCCTCTACCAGGTGGGAGTACTTAACTTGCTAATTAAGGAACTTAGCAGAATACTTCCAGTTTTCTTTCTATACAGGCAAGCAAAATATAAGATGAAAGGAGGACAAGATTAAAGCAACTGATTTTTTTTCCATGTGAGAGCGAAGAGAGAAAAGTAAAACAAACCAATAAACATAGAATTCTGACATTTCCCAAATTTATTCATCATATTCATACATCAGTGGCTATTCCTGTAGTATAATTCATAGTTATTTTCCATTCCAGGAAAGAAGAGACACTTTGATAGGAGGAAAAAGGAGAGGCAACTACTGTTTAGTGGAATACTTCCCTGGTGTTATTTTCATGCATCCTATGTTTCGCACATTCCAGCTCCATTCTGAAATGGCAAGGATTTATTATATTAGCACTTTTGGCATTTCTGAAAATCTGCCACATATTGGTGTTTTATCCTAGTCCTGATGTGAGGTCTCTCTTTGTGCTTTACTGGCTAAGCCCTTTGGGTCCAGGATATCTATTTGTTCTAAGGGTGTCTGACATCTGAATAACTCTTTTTGGAGGACAGATTTTAGAAAAACGTTTTGTGGCTTTTCTTTTCCCACTTTATCTTGTAGCAGCCATTCATTTATATTTTCTTTTCACAATTTCCTGTGATTTCTCACTATGGAATTGTTCTTTAATGTATTTTTCACACAGTTAATTTCCACCAAAAGCATTACCAATGCTAGTTAATTGCTAAATACTAGTAGTTCATTAACATTACTATAAAAATGATTGTTATAGATAATTCATAAATGTGTCTATGTATGTATATATTATTAATACCATTTCCTCTGGCCTGGATGTGCTGTTTCTAACCTCTGGACTTCCTTCTCAGCTTCTCGTACCTATGGCCAATATGGCATCAACCCTGCTGCTGTCATTATTTATTATCTGCAGTGGTGACATTCCCCTGCTTTAGATGATGTGATGAGCTGTTCACAAACATCATCAACTTGAGCTCAGTTCACTTAGTGGTTACTGAGCATTGTCTTAAACAGCTACCATGAGAGACATATTTATGCAGTCACTCATTATGACAGAGATAGCACTATTCCTATAGCTGACAATTAGTCAATTTTTCCAACAAATAAAATGAGCAATGATTTAGATAATATACAATTCTGAATTTGTATCCTGGAGATTATAGATGGAACTATAGTAAAACCTTGAACCCTATGCTCATAGATTTCACCGGAAGATTGAATTTTATACTGTTTCATGTGTATTTCCATCCAGTCTTTGCCCTTTCATCAAACTCAAAGAGAGGGGTTTATCATTTGCTTATTTATTTTGTATTTCACCTTTGGCATATAAACTTCAGAGTGTGGAATAGTGTTAGAAAGATACTTACACATTCAGTTTTTGGTTAGACATTACGTTTACATTAACAAAATAAGAAACTTTTGCTAAACAAATGCAGTTTTTAAATATACTTTTTAAGCATTGCTTTAATTCTTTTTCAGTGGAAATTGTTTGATCTTGATACTTTTAAATTTATATTCCGTTCTGGTTGCATTGGATTGGTTGCATTCTAAGTTTAGATTTGGCTGTGCTGCTAAATAAATGCAGATTTTCTTGTCCTAAGCAGTGTTTTCTCAGCCACGTTATAGTTGAGTTACTCAGTTTCTTTAGATGCATTTTTAGAGCTTACTTGAAAATCTACCATGTTGTGGGCTGGGCGTGGTGGCTTACACCTGTAATCCCAGCACTTTGGAAGGTCAAGAAATTGAGACCGTCTTGGCCAACATGGTGAAACCCTGTCTCTACTAAAAATATTTTTAAAATTAGCTGGACATGGTGGTGCATGCCTGTAGTCCCAGTTACTTAGGAGGCTGAGGCAGGAGAATCACTTGAACTCGGGAGATGGAGGTTGCAGTGAGCTGAGATCATGCCACTGCACTCCAGCCTGGTGACAGAGTGAGACTTTGTCTCAAAAAAACAAAACAAAACAAACACATTACCATGTTGCTATATTGCTGGGGTTTTTTTTTTTTTTCATTTAACTTTTTTTACCCACTAGATTTGTGGAACTGTTGTTTTAAATATATTTTTAGCAATGTTAGATATATGTGATTTTCGGTAATTTTATATATCAGGGAAGATTTTTTTTTCTCCTCAAAGACCAATAATCCAAGAGATTGGGCACAGCTGACACTCTTAAAAAACAGCTCAATCCCAATCAATAGATCTTAGCCATTGGGGAAGTTAGAGGCCTTTTGCAAGTCTCATGAAAGCTATGAATCTTCTCCCCAGAAAAATACATATGTACATACAATTTTTGTATCATTTCATGAGTTCAGATCTTTTAAAACAGGTTCCTAGTTCCCAGGTTAAGAGCTCCAGTTTTTCACTGAATAAAAAGAACTAAATCTGCCAGGTAAAGTGGAGATACCAAGGAGGAAGTTGAAAGGCCAGGAATTGGGCAGAAAATAGGCACCACTTTTCAGATAGTATTTCAGGATATCAACACTAAAGATAAAACTGGCTGGTAAATTATTAGTTGTAAGTGCAAATGAGTGGCGCCACCTTTATACCCATAAAATAGATGAATTGATATCAAGTTATATTGAATCCATGGCAATTCATTTATGTAATATTTCTCTTAGAACTGTGTCAAAGGTTGTTTTTTCAGACCTTAAGAAACAGTATGTCTCCTTTTCTATAACTCTGTTTTTAAAAAGCTTTGTAAATTCTCTTTTAACAGTCGGCCAAATTACGTAAGCTGCCTCCTTTTCTTACTGTTTCATTACTAAGATTTAATTTTGATTTTGTGAAACGTGAACGCTACAAGGAAACTAGCTGTTATACATTCCCTCTCCGGATCAATCTCAAGCCCTTTTGTGAACAGGTTTGAACTATTTTATTTTTAAGCTCTTTCTTTTCCCCTCTCAAAATTGAATCTGTTATTAACCTGATTTTCAGTTGGTTTATTGCTAGAATTTCTCAACCTTGGCACTGTTAACATTTTGAGTTAAATTATTTTTTGTTGTGGGAGACTGTCTCATGCATTAGGGTGTTTAGCAGCATCCCTGCCCTCTACCTATTGGATGACAGTAGCATCCTCACTCCCCCTTCCCCCAGCTGTGGCAACCAAAACTGTCTTCAGACAAAGCCAAATGTCCATGTCTTCTGGTAGGACAGGGTGGGCAAGGTTGCCCTGGGTCGAGAACCACTGATTTATTTAGAGTCATTTTGAATTTCCATAGTATAGATTTGTTCCCAGTTCTTCTCATTAAACTCTTCTTTAAAATATTTGAAATGAAAATTTAAGAACAAAATTAGAAGCTACCTTGCATTTAGAAAACTTAAAATTAATTGGTACCATTAATTTGGATTTAGTTTATTTTACATGTAATAATGAATTATGCATCTAGAAAGTCAACAGGCAAATGGAAAATCGCTAGTCTAGAATTTGTGATCCTTAAAACATTGGGAAAGATCCCTCAGATGTAAAAAATACTTCTTTTTTCCTCTGCATTAGAAATTTAAATAAACATCTTTAAAGTACCTCTTAATCTAAAGTAGCTTTTTGTTTTCTTTTGTTTTTAATTACTAGTGTAGGAGTACATCTGTTAGGCCACTCATGATTATGGAGCATATGAATTGTAGAAAATGTTGATCATAGAATTAAAGCAAGAAAGAATCTCTTCCACTAAACTGCCTCTAAACAAAACCAGCTGATAGTCATAATTGCTAAGTTCTTATTCGATACATAGGGCTGTAGTGTCAGGAGGAGTGATAGTTGCTCTGGCTTTGAGTTTGAGGCACATGACAACTTAGTTGGAATATAGGACAATTTCAACTAGATATGTATCAATGAAAAAAATGGGTGATGCATTTTAAAAGAAGACTATGTCTGTAAAGCAGCATAAATAGGTATCATACAAAGATGGGTTTCTCTTTCTAAAAATTTCTACAACAGACTTATTGATAGGGTAGCATGTTTCATTGTTTTATTGGCTTACATGATCTCAGCCAAAGTACATAAAATTAACATATTTTTCAGGTACATGTGTTCATGTTTAAGAGGCAGAATTTGATTGGTGTAATGTGGTTTGCATTATATTAATTTAAAATTTTTAAATTTAAAGCCAATTACTTGAATTCATCTTTACTCTTAAATAACAATAAACAATGATGATTCTTATTAATTTCAGTAGTTGAAATTATTTTTTCTTTTGATTGTTATGTTAGCATTTTATGAAAACTGTATCAATCTTTATGTTCTTTTTTCTTTTAGAGTGAATTGGATGACTTAGAATATATATATGACCTCTTCTCAGTTATTATACACAAAGGTGGCTGCTACGGAGGCCATTACCATGTATATATTAAAGATGTTGATCATTTGGGAAACTGGCAATTTCAAGTACGTATAGAAATTAATTTAGAAATATCTTTGCAATTTATTTTCTATTCCTATTATTTTGTTGAGGATAATCTTTTACTATTTATTATATATCCACTCTAGAAAACTTTTGACAGGCACTGAAAGTTAATACAGATACAAGTTTAAAATTTTTATTTCTAAATAATTTCACATATACAGAAAAATTACCCCAATAGTAAAAACGCGTCCTGTCTACCCTTTACCTAGATTCTCTGGTTGTTAACATTTTGCCACATTTGTGCCTGTGCATACACAGACACACACACATTATTAACATTATCATTATTAGTGCTGAACCTTTTGAAATTAAGTTGAAGACACCAGGTCCCTTTACCACTAAATACTTCAGTGTTTATCTTCTAAAAATAAGGATATTCTCTTACATGAGCATTGATTAAAATCAGGAACTTCTAACATTGTTATAATACTGTTGTCTAATACTTAGTTATGTTCAGATTCCGCCAGTTTTCTAGTTCCCATCCTTCATGGCAATTTTTCCCCCACTCTAGTGTCAAATCCAGTGTCAAGCAAGTTAGCTAACTCTGATATCTCCTATAATCTGGGACCATTCCTTAGCTATGCAATTACTTTATTGTAAAGAGACAGCATAATTCCTATAGCTGACAATTACTGAATTTTTTCTGAAAAATAAAATGAGCATTGATTTGGGTAACACGATACTGCTTTTGTGTCCTACAGATGGTAGATGAAAATGTGATAAAAACAATAAATCCCTTGTCAATAGCTTTCACAGTAGGATTTAAAACCAGGGTGAATTTTGTCCTGTTTATTACAGTATGACTGCGCAGTCATGTCTTTTATGGTTGCTCTTTGAAACATTGCTCAATCACCACTGATTGAATTATATTTAAAACTTTAATCTTCCTAGAATGGTTTCCTGTGAGAGGTATAAGAAGGTGTTTTTTCCACTTGAAAAAATTACCCATTTCTACGTATTGAGTAATCAGTTTTTCTCCACCAATCTACTATGCCATTTCTGTTAACGTCTGCTGTTCGTTTTTGTGTGAGTCTATTTTTCGGGTCTCTATTCCATTGTTCATTTTTTTCTATTTCAGGGCAAATACCACATCGTCAATTTCCATAGCTTTATAATAAGTCATGATCTCTGGTAGGACAAGTCTCCTTACATGCTGTTATTCTTCAGGAGCGTGGGACCTGTCTTTGTTTTTTATGCTTCTGTATACATTTCTAGCATCACCTTGTCAGTATTCTTACAGATGCAGACCACCTACGCATACACACACACACACACACACAATGGGATTTTGAGTCTTCATATGTAAACAAGATATACCTTTTCCCTTTCTAAAGTCCCTTTAATGTCTTATTAAAAAGTTTTATAATATTTCTCAAAAAGAGAATTTGCAGACTTTCTGAGGGAAAGCGCTAACCAGTGCCTAGTTCCTAGGAAATTATAATCTATTACACATCAACCCCAAACACAGTAAAATATTTATAGGTAAGTCACAGACTGTCATGTTAGGATGTAAAATGCTTAAAGCATAGCTTCCTATTATCAGAAAGTTAATGTTGTTGTTGACAAATACTTGCTCCACATTTAATTGTAATATGGCATCTCGTGATGCCAGCAGTATCCAAGATGCAGTTTCTTTGTTGACACTTAGCCTGCTTTTCAAAACATTCATCTGTATTTCTGACATTTCATCAGTTGTATTTGGAATGTATTGAGAGATATATGTTCTATAAAGTTTGGGTATGAAAAAAGTCAAACTGTGTTCTACCAGGAACATGTTTACCAGGGAGATGGTCTGTGCCTGAATTTTGTGTTTTCTGGAGTGTTTGTGCCTGGTGTATTGAAATATAGTTTTCTTTAGTATATTGATTTTATATACTAAAATATATAAAAAACAGTTTATGTACTAACAACCAAAAATCTTGCTAAACACTTGTGTTGAAGGCATCTATGGAAAAAGACAGTTTTGTTTCAGCTGTCCCAATTCTTTGCCTTCCATTTCTTTTGCTTACTCCAATGACTGGAACTCCCATTCTGGCTTGGGAAAGCTGTACAAGCATCACTCTCAAATGCTTGTGCCACATATGCCAAGATAACCAGCTTGTTGGGCACCTTCCCATGAGCCGATCCTTACTGTGTAATTATACCTTCCCTCGAACTACCTTCTTGTATTTTTAGTTTCCTGTAGCAGAGAATCCTTAAGAAAGTGGCCTTCTCACTCCCCCTTAAACTACTCCCTATCTTTTCAAACAGACTTTATTTTGGTCTCTCTTTAAGGTGAAGCCTTTCTTTAGATTCTGATAGAAGCTTGTTACCAGTTCTGATAAATGTTAATTGTGGTGTTCATTTTTTTTGCCTTGCCCATTCCCACTGCATTCAGTGGCTCTTTTCTTCCAATTTTGCCTCCACCTGTTGTGACTTTCTTCAATATTGCCATGTCTTTCTTAAGTCTTAGGAAGCGCACCCAGCCTCTGTGCCAGCCCCGGTTCTACCTCAGGGAGTGTGCCCTGCATTCCTTGATGCCTGCTGCAGTTTTTGCTCAGCCAGTTTAAAGCTTTGAAGTATTTTTCTAGCTGGCAATATTTATCCTCAGTTTTTTGATGCATAAAATATCTGTTCGCAATTTCATCTTCAAGTTTATCATTGAGGTCATGCACAAAGGCGGCTTCACACTCTGGTGAGGCAGCATGTTTTAAGAGTAGTGATTCTCTCTTCCTTGACTTTCTTTTGGGTTGTGGTTTCCTGGACATCTCTTTTGCAGTTTTATGCTCATTTCTTTAGAATTGATCAGCTTCTTTCTAGCAGCATCAGGATATCTTCTCAGTTCTGTGACATGACTCAAGGGACAGGCAGGCATTGCTTCATTTGGCTTCAATCTCTGCACTGCCTGTCCATTTTTGAAGCTCTGACACCTTAGCAAGGTCTTCCTCAGGGCTTAGAGAACAATAGAATATTGTGCTTGGTATGTTTTCTTGTCAATGGCTATCAGGCGTCCCATTTGTTAATTTTTTTTCTTATTCTGTTCTTTAAGAATCACTAGCTTTTCATCCAGAGCTTTATGGTGTTCAGATAATGATTGTGTGCTTTAAGAATTTCACCTGCAGTAGATACATTTGGTGGACACTGTACATGTCTCTTTACTGCCATTATCCTAACAGATCCCCTGTGTCCACAAAGGGTCCCAAATATTCCAATCATAGCCAGGTAGTGTTCTTTCTGCTTATAGTTCAGCAATTACTTCTTCCCTTTCAAGGAGCTGTTCCTTGCATACATGGAATTCTTTAGTAGGTACTGCCTGTAAGGAGTAATTTTCAGGACCAACCTCGTGTAATTTTCCCCGGGTTAAAGCCAACATTTTAGTCTCTGTTGGTGTACCTAGAAGATGATCCCTTTTTTCTAGCATGGAGGCCACTAACTGTAAAAAGTGAATGTAAATCTGGCTATAAAGAGGAGCCTGATCCATGCCTCCAACTTCCTGGGGTGATTTTTGCTTCACAGATGGCTGGCATCATTTGGAACATCATCATCTTGCACATTTGAGGATATGGGGCAAAGAAGGCTCCATGGCGGCACCCAGTTGGCAGCTCTATGACTGGACCAGCCTGTTCTCGCATGGCCAGGGTCAGACACTTGGCAGAGTGGAGGAGGACGGGGCCCAGCCTATATGTTACCTGCATCAACTTGTCACATGTTGGGCTCATAGGCTCAAGCGTCATCTCTACAATACCAGTTTGCCTCTCCCCTCCTGTCATTTTTAAATCTCTTATTCCATTGTTACAAATTTCTTCAAGCACCTTAAAAATATTTTGTTATTTTCTGTCTGATAATTGCAGCATCTGTGTCGGTCTGATGTGGATATCTTCTGATGTTGCTGATTCTATTTCCTTGTGATTTTGGTATTTTGGACTGTAGTCTTCTTGCTTTGCTTGTTTGCTTTTTAAGATCTTGATTTATGGGAGTAATTTGAGGCCTGAGTTAAAAGTGTCTTCTTTCAAGAAAGATCTGTGTTTGTCTCTAACACAAGCCTGGGATCACTACCAGCCCTTAACAACATTAAAATCAACTTTATGGTTTTAGAGCCATACAGCTAGTATGACTTTGGGCCACAAACCCATCTGAGGACCTACTTGTGATTATTAGAGGACATTTTCCCCCTTTCATCCAGTATCAAGGTCAAGGCAAGCCAGTTCCTCATTGTCCTTTATTGTAAAGTGGATTTTTTTCTTATACTGAAGGTATAGCCATTTAGGTATTCCAGCTTTTTGCTGGATTTTATCGTTGTGGTATATTAAAAAGTATATATTTGGTCATCCTCTCCAGTTCCAGTTCCTAACACAGAGCTCCTTGGAATTTCCTAAGTGATGGGAGTGTTTTTTGTTATTCATAACAAGCCCCTTTCCACCATACTGAGTTGATGCTAATGAAGTCTTAGATACCTCAGAATGTAGACTGGTTGCCAGCGTAGCCAGTCCCATTGAAACTTTCAGCCCTGCTTCCCTGACCTTGGGGAGGGGAGAGAGACAGGAAATTGAGCTCATCACCAATGACCAGTGATTTATTTAATCGATCATGCCTCTGTAATGAAACTTCAGTGAAACCTCTTGAAAAATGAGGTTTGGGGCATTTCTGGGTTGGTGAACACATTTTCATGCTGGGAGGATGGCCACGCGGCTCCACGGACACAGAGTCTCCTGAACCGTGGGCCCTTCTGGACCTTGCCGTATGTCTGTCTCCATCTGGCTGTTCATTTATATCCTTTATAATAAGGTGTAGTATAAGTTCCTGAGTTCTTACTGTTGTTCCAGAAAATTATGAACCTCAGTTTGGGGTGATGAGAACCCTATAATTTGTAATCGGCCAGGCGGAAGTGTGAGTACCCTAGGGATCCTATATGTGGTTGGTGTTTGAAGTAGGGGACAGTCTTATGGGACTGAGTCCTCAACTTACGGAGTCTGTGCTATCACCAGATAGTGTCAGAATTGAATGGAAGTGTGTGACACCTAGTTGATATCAGATAATTGAAGAATTGATTGTTGTTTGAGACACCAGTCACTTGACTCCTTCCTTTGGGTAGGGCTAGGCTTTTTCTCCCAAACTCTGTCCTGTGTGGGCACCAAAATGGAAGTTTAGTGTCAGCAAGATCGGTGTCTTAGTCTGTTCGGGTTCAGGCTGCTCTAACACAACACTTAGACTGGGTAATTTATAAATACCAGAAATTGATTGCTTACAGTTCCGGAGGCTAGAAAGTCAAGATTAAGGGACCAGCAGATTTTGTGTCTATGAGGACTTGCTCTGCTTCATAGATGACACTTTCTTGCTTTGTCCTCACATGGCAGAAAGGACAAACTCCTTCAGGCCTTTTTTATTAAAAAAATCCCATTCATGAAGGCTCATCTTTTTGTGACCTAATTATCTTCTGAAAGCCCCACCTCTTAATACTATTGTGTTGGCAGTTAGGTTTCAACATATGAATTTTGGGGGAACCTAACTACTCTGGCCATAGCAGTTGCAGAGCCGGAGGCCTCATCTCTGGATTTTTTCCCCACATTCCCATTTTATTTTTTGACCTCAGAAGATTTTCCTGATGTTCTTGCTAACTTGTGGTATGTTTAAAATGTTTTTATTTGTTTTGATTTTACTTTATCTAGCTTTTTTAGTAATTTTGTAGCAGGATGATTGTATCTGGCCTGCCATATTTTTCCATTACTTATTGGTTATTTATTTTTGGCTTGTGTTATTTAGAACTATCTGTATTTCTGGTTTTAAGTCAATTTAAAATACTTTTGCAAGATGACATGTATGGAAAAAAAAGGCAATGAAAATACCTTACTCGGGAAAGTCTGACATATTCCCCAATACCTTCATAAAAAGGAGTGAAAATTTGGATGATCAGGAAATAGAAAGGAGTGTTTAAGCTGAGCCTGGCCTGCAAAGATGAGTAGAGTTTCCTTAGGTCAACACAAGTGAATGAGACCGTACAGGACAAAGGCCAGAAAATACGTTGAACTGAATTTTTTTTTTTTTTTTTGAGACAGTTTCACTCTTGTCACCCAGGCTGGAGTGCAGTGGTGCTATCTCAGCTCACTGCAAACTCCTCCTTCTGGGTTCAGCCGATTCTCTTGCTGCAGCCTCCCGAGTAGCTGGGATTACAGGTGCATGCCACCATGCCCAGCTAATTTTTATATAAAAAGTAGAGACAGGGTTTCGCCATGTTGGCCAAGCTGGTCTCGAACTCCTGACCTCAGGTGATCCACTTGCCTCGGCCTCCCACAGTGCTGGGATTACAGGCGTGAGGCACCGCATCCAGCCACTTTGAACTGAATTTTAATGAAAACTCAACGTATCAAATTATGTAAAATGTAGCTAAAGTAGTGCTAAGCTGGAAAATGTTGGACCCACTGCGTGTATTTTGCTAGAAGCTTTACTTATTTCATATTCTCAATTTACAATTAAAGCCAGAGAGATGAAGTTAAATTGTCCAGGATTGCTCAACCAGGAGCCGGAAAAAGCCAGGTCTGCCTGATTCCAAGCATATGCAGATTATTGTGATGTTTTCACCACCATTTAAATCACCATCTTGAAACCTCTTCTTTCTTTCTTTCTTTTTTTTTTTTTTTTTTTTTTGTGTTGAGGTCTTGCTCTGTCACCCTGGCTGGAGTGCAGTGGTGGGATCACGGCTCACTGCAGCCTCGACCTCCTGTGCTCGAGTAATCCCTCTGCCTCCGCCTCCCAAATTGCTGAGATTATAGGTGTGAGCTATTGTGCCTGGCCAACATTCCTACTTTGTTACCTTTTAAGGGGTTAGTGATAGAAACTCATATTGTTTTCCTTCTTCCTAGGAGGAAAAAAGTAAGCCAGATGTGAATCTGAAAGATCCCCAGAATGAAGAAGAGATAGATCATCCACTGATGATTCTAAAAGCAATCTTATTACAGGTATAATATGTGTGTGTATGTGTTTGTATATGTGTGCATGTGTGTATATATATGTAAGAATATATGTGGTTTAGTTGGTAGATCTGATAATATTACCATTCATAGTCTTTTTCCTTAAGGACATTCTCTGTATCTATAGTTTAACAATTTTTGTGGGGATTTTCTGGTTGTGAATGAAACACATATTCATGGTAGAAAATTGAAGGAAAAAAACAGAAAATCTATAAAAAAATGAAAAGTATAAATAGGCCAGATACAGTTACTGTTAACACTTTGATATATTCTTTGCATTCTGTTTTCTTTATGTTTATATACATATATTGGAATTGGGTTATGATTTTTTATTATTATCATTTTAAACCAAATTGAGCTTTACTAAATGCTATTTTGCAATTTAAAGTTTGTTTAATATGCTGTTTTAAAGATGTGAGGTCTTCTTTCATTTATTCATTCATCTTTAATAAATGATTTGTTGGCCAGGTATGGTGGCTCACACCTGTAATCCCAGCACTTTGGGAAGCCAGGGCAGATAGATCATAAGGTCAGGAGTTCAAGACCAGCCTGGCCAAGATGGTAAAACCCCGTCTCTACTAAAAATACAAAAATTAGCCAGGTGTGGTAGCGGGCACCTGTAATCTCAGCTACTTGGGAGGCTGAAGCAGAGAATTACTTGAACCCAGGAGACGAAGGTTGCGGTGAGCCGAGATCATACCACTGCACTCCAGCCTGGATGACAGAGTGAGATTCTGTCTCAAAATAAATAAATAAATAATAAATAAATAAATAATAAATACTCAACCCAGGTCCCCTAGTGGGGTCCGCTACTGGGGGCCTGGGCTGAGTAATTATATTGATCTATGACTACTATATTAATTTGCAAGGGCTGTCATGACAAATGCCACAGATTGCATGGCTTAGATGATAGAAATGTATTTTCTGACAGTTTTGAAGGCTGGAAGTCCAAGACCAAGGTGTTGGCAGGTTTGGTTTCTCATGAGGTCTCTTTCCTTGGCTTGTGGATCTTCTCCCTAAGTCCTCACATGGTCTTTCTTCTGTGTGCATGCTTCCCTGGTGTCACTTTGTCCAAACTTCCTCTTCTTATGATAATGCTAGTCAGATTTACTTAGGGCCTACTCTAAAATGAAAAACAGCCTCGTTTTATCTTAATCACCTCTTTAAAGGTCTTATCTTCAAATGTAGTCACATTCTGAAATATTGTAGGTTAAGAATTCAACATACGAATTTTGGGGAGATACAATTCAGCCTGTCACAGCTACATCTCACTCCCTTTTAGAACTTGTTTGTACTTCAAAACATTTAGAGAAGACATTAATCATCTTTGTTTTTGCACTTACATATTTCTTCTAATTAATATCAGCAGTTTACACATTTAAATGGGAAACATCTTTTTAATGTTGGGAAGTTACCAAAACTTGGGCTGCTTTTGACATTGTTCTTTTCAAATGGTTAAACTGTGGCACATGGAAAATGGCAAAAATCCAAGTTTTCTGAACTGAGGCTTAATCCAGTTTTTTTTAAACTTTTCATAAGAAAATAATTATCATTGAATCCACTTACACTTTTGCTGTTCTAGGCATGTTTAATTATGTATAATCCTGTTGGTCTCTTTGAATTTGTAAGTATGCAATTATTTCTCATCAGATTTTCTTAAGTGACTGTGTTTCTTTCATAAGGAGGAGAATAATCTAATTCCTGTTGATCAGCTGGGCCAGAAACTCTTGAAAAAGATAGGAATATCTTGGAACAAGAAGTACAGAAAACAGCATGGACCGCTACGAAAGGTAATACATGGCATTGATTTGAGAAGTCCTAGTCCCAAAAAATTTTATTATGATCCCAGCAACATGAATTCCTTTGCAGAAGGATATTTAAAATAGGTGAAAATAAAATAACCATATTTGTAGAATGGCTAGAATTAAACTAAGTTACTTATTAAGTATTACTTACTGAGTTATTTACGTGAAACAAGAAGCAAAAATACTAGGGAGAAACTCATTAAAAATGTCAGAGTTCATACCCTAAAGCTTATCATTTTACTTATATAAATGTCTTCAGGTATTCACCCAGATTTCACTTGATTTTTTACACAAAATTCTAGTAAACTCGATTACCTGGTTTCCTAGGCTGTAAGATTAGATTTAAAAACTGAAACTGCCAGGAATAAGAGGTAATGACTTGAGTGAAAACAAACAGGCAAAGCAGTACTTTAGTGTTGTAACCGTGTTGGAGCTGTTTCCTTAAGGAGCAGAGCATTTACTACAGTACGTGTTTAAGTGCATCTTTTAATTGGACTCCAAAAAATTAGATTTTCTGTTACTTCTTACATTATTTTGAAAAATTGTAGCTTTTAAGGAATTTGTCTTTTTATCTATGGTGTCAAATTTATTGGCATAAACTTGTTCAAAATATCTCAATATCCTTTTAGTGTCTGTAGAACCTGAAGCTATGTTTTCATTTCTGATATTAATAATTTTTATTTGCTCACCTTTTTTTCATCAGTCTTGGCTTGGAGATTATCAAGTTTATTTTATTCTTTTTTTTTTTTTTTTTTGAGACATCCACTCTGTTGCCCAGGCTTGAGTGCAGTGGCATGATCTTAGCTCATTGCTTAAGCCCAAGAGGTGGAGACTGCAGTGAGCTATGATCATACACTGCACTGCAGACTGGGCAATTCTAAAAGAAAAAAAAAATCTAATACAATGTAAATGCTATATAAATAGTTGTACTGTGTTTTTAAGTTTTTATTATTTTTCACTTTTATACTGAGGACCAGCTGTTTATATTTGACCATTTGACATTTTCTCTCAGGTCTTGGATGTTCTGGGGGTATTTGTTTTGTTTTGTTTTGTTTTGTTTTGAGACAGAGTCTCACACTATTTCCCAGGCTGAAGTGCAGTGGCACAATCTCAGCTCACTGCAACCTCTGCCTTCCAGACATCAAGCAATCCTGCAGCCTCAGCCTCCCAGGTAGCTGAGATTACTGGCATGTGTCACCATACCCAGCTAATTTTTTGTATTTTTTTGTAGAGGTGAGGTTTTTGCCATGTTGGCCAGACTAGCATTTTGTTCTTTCATTTTTTTCTTCCCCTACTTCAATTTGGACAATTTCCATTGATCTGTCCTCAGCTTTGCTATTTTTTTCTTCCATTGAGCCACTATTCTTTTAAGATCAACCAATGAACGACGTGCAGTGGCTCAGGCCTATAATTCCAGCACTTTGGAAGGCTGAGGTAGGCAGATCACGAGGTCAAGAGATCGAGACCATCCTGCCCAAAATGGTGAAACCCTGTCTCTACTAAAAATACAAAAATTAGCTGGGCATGGTGACGCGCTCCTGTAGTCCCAGCTACTTGGGAGGCTGAGGCAGGAGAATCAGTTGAACCCGGGAGGCAGAAGTTGCAGTGAGCCAAGACTGCACCACTGCACTCCACCATGGGAGACAGTGAGAGTCTGTCTCAAAAAAAAAAAAAAAAAAACACCAAAAACACAAGATCAACTAATGAGCTATATGTTTCAGATATACTTTTTAGCTGTATTCTTTCCACTTTATAATAGCTGTTTGCTATTATAAAAGCTAGATTAATTCTGAATTTGATTCTGTTGACTCTTTTATTCTCTTTCAAATTGACCATTACGTCTCTTGATTATGAATAACGTTGTCCTGTTTCTTTGCATGTCATAAAATCTTTTTTTTGAGACAGAGTCTCACCCTGTAGCCCAGGCTGGAGTGCAGTAGCATGATCTTGGCTCCCTGCACCCTCCACCTCTTGGGTCCCGGTTCAAACAATTCTCCTGCCTCGCCTCCCGAGTAGCTGGGATTACAGGCACATGCCACCACACCCAGCTAATTTTTGTATTTTTAGTAGAGATGGGGTTTCACCATGTTGACCAGGCTGGTCTTGAACTCCTGACCTCGTGATCTACCCGCCTCGGCCTCCCAAAGTGTTGGGATTACAGGTGTGAGCCACCGCGCCTGGCCCATGTAATCTTTTTAATATAAGTTTTTATTTTTTAATTACAAATTGATAGAGTTTAGTTCTATATATTTATAGGGGTACAGATTGATGTTTTAATTTGTAAATACAAGATAGAATAATTAAATCAAACTAATGACCATATCCATCATCTCAAATACTTTTTTGTGGTGAAATTTACTATCAGCAATTTTGAAATGTACAGTATATTATTATTTTCTATATTCACCACACTGTGCAATAGCTTTTTTAACGAAAGCAACTTATTCCTACCATTGAATTGAGGCTTCATATCCTTTGACCATCATCTCCCCATGCCTTGCCCCTGCTCCATAAAATCTCATATTGCGGATGATGTGTCTTGGAAAGTCTGGATTGTTATTTTTCTCTGAAGAGCTTTGCATTGCATTCTAACAAGCCCTCAAATTACCTTTGCGTCTTTTAGTTTCTGTGGAAGTTAGATTTTGGGCTTTGGTAGGGTGGGTCTGTTGCAATTTTGCCTATAGTTCTAGGGAATAGCTTAACGCTGGGTCATGGTCCTTCTTCCTACAGTAGGGCTCAGCTAACCATAGCCTGTGGGCAAAATGTGGCCTGCTGCCTATTCTTAGAGTCTTGAGCTAAGAACATGATTTACATTTTTAAATGATTACTTTTTAAAAGGGGAAGTGAGTACTAAGTAATGTTCTCAGTTTTGCTTCTAAAATATTTACCATCTGGCTCTTTAATAAAAAGTTTGCTATCTCTTTCTAATTTGGCAGGACTTCAACTCCATGTTCTTTCTTCTTGGCAGCAGGCAGCTCCACTGATACCGAACCTCCTAACTGATACTCTCTGCTGGGCTCTTTGAGCTGTCCATTCTACCATTTAGGAGTTAGCCAAGGATTTAGGGGGATTTGATACAGATTTGGGGTTCCTTTATGGGATCTCCCCTTCCTGGTATTCTCAGATTCTGTCCCCTCAGTCCAGTGAGACTCTTGCCTTTTCTTGAAGTCTGTTCCACCGTGCACTATTACAAACTGGTTAGTGGTAGGTGAATCCAGAACTCGCCTGGTTTACTTCCCTTCTTTGAAGTATTAGGTCTTTTCCACTTTATGCCTACTTTTGGTTCCTTTCTCAACAGTTGTTTTCCTTGTTTTGCCTAGAGTTTATCGTTTTTAT
This sequence comes from Cacajao melanocephalus, assembly GCA_963573385.1. Classification (NCBI taxonomy): domain Eukaryota; kingdom Metazoa; phylum Chordata; class Mammalia; order Primates; family Pitheciidae; genus Cacajao; species Cacajao melanocephalus. The sequence continues at coordinate 58,394 of CAUYLG010050773.1, read as the reverse complement.
CAGGAAGATTAGTCTAAGAAAATTTCTTTGTCATTACTGGGACTAGACTGCACTGATGTTTGAGGCTTAAAGAGTTAATTCTCAACTATCAAACAAAGAAAAACTTGGCTATATAGAAAGTTCATTACTTAAAAACCCAAAGAACAAAAAAATGAAAAGAAAGTTCATTATTCAAAGCTTTCAAGTTGTTGATACTTTTTTGTACCTTAAACAAATTCGCTACCACACTGTTTTACCCTCTGTTTTCATACACAGTGTTAGCAGTGTTGTCTTTGGGTTATGCCCTACGCTGTTGTGTTTGTTGATAAAATAATACTTTTGATTAGAGAGTTGACATTACCACAAATTAATTTCCGAGAGAAAAATGAACAAATTATCTTTCCAGGGTGGTTGATGAAGTACGCAAGTGTTGAATTTAACTCCCAAGTAATTTTCTGTATAAGGTAAATTAGGCTGAGAGAAAAGAAAGAGATGCGAGGCCACACAGAGGTTAGGGAGTGAGAGGATAGAGAACTAAGGGATGGGGAGGTAGAGATAGGCAATAGAAAAAGAGATTTTTTTCTTCCTAATCCTTTAGCAAAAACTTTTGGATTGTGACTTAACCCTTTCTATGCTTTGATTTTCTGAGTTTGTCTGCCATCTATTAGAACAGACAACACTCACTTTAGCTCATGTTAAAAGATAATTTAGGTTGATAATTACTATCTTATCCCAACAGGCTGTCTGGATTTTCAAATTATCTTTTATGGTGGTACACTGTGTGATTGCCTTTGTTTTGTGCCTTGTTTAGATTCCTTTTAAATATTTCAAAAGTGTTTGTTCTACCTAATCTGTTCCAGTTTAATACTCTTTTAAACAGCACTAGTGAGGTATAATTAAAATGCTTTTTAGATTGTGACATAGCAACTTCCTCCCTTGATGTAACTGTCAGACTATTTAACAGAGCGAGCACTGTGGTTTTATTAAATGTTTTATTAGACCTAGATGGATGTTCCCCCGCTAACTGGCCAGGTGAGAAATAAAGATGCAGTTAAAAGATCTAAGCACAGAAGGGAAGAAAACATTTTTAAAATCATGTCTAATTTTTGTTTGAATAATTAACCTAGCATTTGTGGTTTTTGTTTATTTGTTTCTGTGTAGTTCTTACAGCTCCATTCTCAGATATTTCTACTCAGTTCAGATGAAAGTACAGTTCGTCTCTTGAAGAATGGTTCTCTCCAAGCTGAGACTGATTTCCAAAGTAATGACCAGCAAATTTTCAAGACACTTCCTCCAGAATCTCCAGGTTTAAACAATAGCATCTCCTGTCCCCACTGGTTTGATATAAATGATTCTAAAGTCCAGCCAATCAGGGAAAAGGATATTGAACAGCAATTTCAGGGTAAAGAAAGTGCCTACATGTTGTTTTATCGGAAATCCCAGTTGCAGAGACCCCCGGAAGGTATGGAAAGAAAAATGTTTCTATTTGTTTTAGTTAATGGCTTTTGAAGAGAAACATGGAATGCTATTTGAGTTTTTATTCTTTCAAAAGAACTTTTACTCTTGGAACATTTTAAAATATTTTAAAGCTAACAATAAGAGCTATATTATGCCAAATGAAATCTAACAATTTGTCATTTTCTAAAGATTATATACTTCTCTTTTCTACCCTATAATAGTGTAAGATCATCATTACATTTTCAAAATTGGATTTCCTTGGATAGCATAAAACCACCTTCTTGTGTTGGCAAACTTGAGTGCGATTGCCATGTGCTCAGACTTGGCTCTGTCCTTCAACCATATGTTGCCTTTGAATTTTAAGTGGCCCTGGTCTTATTTTTATATCGTCTCCTTTATTTTCCTGATCTTTTTTATATCTTCTTCTTTATATTTATTTATATTATTTATCCTTTATGTCTTTTCATATCTTCTCCTTTATTTTCCTGTTTTTCAATAATACTTTTTATTTATTTATTTTTAGAAATGCAACCTCTCTCTGTCTTCCAGGCTGGAGTGCGGTGGCGTGATCGTTCACTGCAGCCTCGAATTCCTGAGCTCAAGTGATTCTCTTCCCTTACTGTCTTCCCTTACAAATAGCTAGGCCTACAAGCACATGCTGCCAGGCCTGGCTAATTTTTTTTCGTTTTTTTAGACTCAGGGTCTGTAAACCCAGGTTGGTCTCAAACTCCTGGCCTCAAGTGATCCTCAGACCTCAACCTCCCAAAGTGTCGGTGTCACCAGTAGAGGTTTGTGACCGCAAGTTGTCCAGGTTCTTGGCATTTTGAACAAAGAATTGGACAAACTGCCCAGCAACGCAAAGAAAGAATGAAGCAACAACAATGAAAGCAGGGATTTATTGAAAACAAAAGTGCACTCCAGTGTGAGAATGGCCACGCAGCAGCTCAGGGGCTCATATACACAATCTTCTTGGGTCCAAATACCTTCTAGAAGTTTTCCCTTGGCCACGTCATGCTCACCTCATGTAAATGAAGTGGTAGCTTGCAGTCAGTCTGATTGGTTGCAGAAAGCAGCCAACCAGAGGCTGATGTGACGTTACAAAGGTCACTTGCATGTGTAAATATCTGATTGGTTGCAAAAAGTAACCAATGAGGCCTAGTAAGATTTTTTGATCACTTCTCAAAGTCTGCTCAAAAGTTAAAAACTCTGAGAAAAGCTTTATAGATTGAGCATATCTATTTTTAGAGATGAGGATATTGTTTTTAGAGAATGAAAATAGCCATCATTTTTATAAAGAATAAGAATAAAGCAGTTACTAATTTGCATATAAATCAAAGGAAATTAACTTTCTATATCTGAAACAGTTACATAACTATGCTGTTAATCTAAAAGGCTTTGTATTTTTCTGGGAGGAAAAAAGATGTGGGAATGGTTCTGGTAAAAATACTGTGTATCAGAATTCACAGTTATAGAAATATATTATCAGAAAAAGAATATCTTCAAATAGAGTCAATTTTAGTGTGTACATAATTGGAATGTGTACTCAATGACCATTTTCTGGTTAGCTTAGGAATTGAACAAAGATCCAGCCAAAATCTCCATGTACTTTTTTGGGAATTAAGAGATAAAACTTTACAAAATGATTCTAAAATTCACCGGGAGAAATAAAGTCATAAAAATTGAAGAAGAGATGACTGAAGGAGAATTTGCTGTATCAGTAAAAGCATATTTGTAAAGTTATAGCAATGAAGACAGGGTAGTGATGATGCAAAAACGTAGAAAGATCATTGAAAAAGAGCAGCAAACCCAGGAATTGATCTAAGCATATTTGTATTTTAATCCATGGTAAGGTAGCTCTTCAGATTCTTCAGATATTTTGGGGAAGGAAGGGAGTATGAATTAATAAATACAACTGGGAAGTTGGTTAGTTGCTAGGGAAATAACTAAGGCATTTTTCTTTATTATACAAATCGCTTAAATTATAGTTCCTTTAATATTTATGTAAAAAAAGGAATCATAAAATTTGTAAAATATAAATATTTGATCTTAAGGTAAAGAAGACCTTTCTAAACATAAAAGCAAAGAAAAAAAACTAGGGAAAACTGATATTATATAACTCTTAAACAGAATTAAAAGGAAAATGACAACTTAGTGGAAAACAGTAAAATATATGACAAATTAATTTCCCCTCTCTGTAGAGTGTGCTTACATATATTTCATTGTGCTCGTTAGTAAATTGAGGAAAGGATATAAATAAGCAGTTTACAAAAGAAAGATTCCTATTTTTCAAAAAATTTTCAATTTATACTGTAATCAAAAGAAAAGAAGAATGTCAATGAGATGAACATTAGTAAGATGCCCCACCAAGTCAGATACTGTTTCTGTGATTCTGGGTCTCAACAGTTGACATTTCCTCCACAGCTGGTAGGTATGTAATACGATCAGTTTGTGTATTTAAAAGCCTTGAAACTGTCATACCCTTTAAACCAGTAATTCTACTTTCACAAGTTTGTCTTGAAGTAATCAGAGCTGTATATGACTTTTTATGCTCAAAGATGTTTATTGTTCCTACTATTTAAAAATAATGACTAATGGGAAATCATGGAGATCACCTTAATGTATAACAGAAAAAGATTGGTTAGGTTAATATATGCTACTTACAGAATGGACTACTATGCAGTCCTTTATTTAAGACTGTGGAAAAATATAGTACATGAAATGAAAACAGATTTGTTGAATATGATCCTAGTTTTTAAAATCTCTGTGTGTGTATGCACGTGCGTGTGTGCATATGTGTGTGACTTGCGAGTGAAATTACAAGCAGTATTTAGTTTTTTTTTACACCTAAAAAAGTTCCAGAATGTATACAGTAGTCAGTTATTATATTTGTATTCAAGATGAAAATCTGAGACCAGGCATGGTGCCTCACACCTGTAATTTCAGCACTTTGGGAGGCGGAGGTGGGGAGATCACTTGACACCAGGAGTTCAAAACCAGCCTGGGCAACATGGTGAAACCCCATCTCTACTAAAAATACAAAAATTAGCCAGGCTTGGTGGCACACACCTGTAATCCCAGCTACTCGGAGGCTGAGGCACGAGAATTGCTTGAACCTGGGAGGCAGAGGTTGCAATGAGCCAAGATCACACCACTTCACTCCAGCCTGGGTGACAGAGTGAGACTCTGCCTCAAAAAAAAAAAGAAAAAAAAAGATGAAAATCTGGGTGTTCTTTTTTAAAAAATATACTTACAAGAGTTGAAAAAATGGAATTCTTCTAGCTTGTCTTAAAGAACTATTTACTTTTCATTTGTTCTTTTTCATTTTTCAGGTGGGGAAAACTGAGATCCTGAGAAAATTTGTATTCACACAGCTAATTAGTAGCAGCTTTCTTAGCTCCCAGGACAGTCCTTTCTAATCTTCATGCTATCTCTTCCAGCAACCAGATTTCATTTAGCCAACACAAGTTAATGAAAAATTTTGTTCACAGCTCGAGCTAATCCAAGATATGGGGTTCCTTGTCATTTACTGAATGAAATGGATGCAGCTAACATTGAACTGCAAACAAAAAGGTAATTTTAAATTACTTTTGGAATTTGAATAGTATTTTCAGAGCATAATGATCTAATTTAGGGCTTAGGCATTAAATAATGAAAATTTTTTTTTAAATGTTCAACTAATTAATGCCAGTGTCTGCTTTGCTGCTGAATTTTTATAGTGAGGGTAGCATTTACTTTGAAATGATTCTTATCTGTGAGAGTGAATTAAATGATGACATAAAATGGCCATTGCTAAGTAGTGATTAAAGCCTAAGAAGAGTAGAGAAATCAGTGAGCACATAGTTGGGCTAAATGAATTGTATCCTAACCTGGCCAGATTATTTCCTTGGGTCCAAAGAGAGCCTGCCATTAAAATCACCCCTCATAGGTAAGTAGTTGCAGCAAACTGGCATGTAGTGAGAGAGGACCAGAGGCGGGCAGATTTTCAGAAGGAGAGAAATATGGATTCTATAACCTATTGAATCCAATGCTAATCTTGGGGGAAAGCCTATAATGGATTCTTACTTAAAGAGATGGTTTATGAGAACTTCATGATCTCAGCATTCTCTTTTGGGGCCTCACCTTTGACTCTGAAGAGCTGGTTCTTTATTTGTGCTCTGATAGAGTTAGTAGGATATTGGGTTAGGAAAACAGGTAGTCCCGTGATCTCCTTGTGCACCCAAATGCCTGATTATATGGCAGGATGTATTTGACATTTTTAACATTGGCTCGGAGCTGGGGGAAAAAAGTACAATGAATGGCACACGATCAAAGAAACAACAAAGACCAAGATACTAAAAAGATTATAACTTAACAGTGAAATATCTTAAATCCAAAAAATAACCTGCATGGCATAAGTGGTCTGGACTAGCAGTTGTTATTTGAAGAAAAGAAAAAAAGCAGAGCCTGAGGGGTTGTCATCAGCCCACACTAAGGTCTTTCATGTGGTCGTGCTCTCCGGCCACGTTCATCAACGTATCCTGAAGTACCTGAGTTGCGTGATAAGCCTCGTTCCAGCTCCACATTAATCAGACGCTACCTGTGTTTCGTGCTGGCTTTGAGTCAGCTGAGTGGATTCGGAGAAGAGCAGCCAACACCAGGCTGCTGCCAAGGACTTTTAGCTTGGATAACGTGGACTTGGGAGGATCATGCTACTGGCTTCAAATATTTCATGGGCCTGGGCGCTGTGGCTTAGGCCTGTAATGCCAGCATTTTGGGAGGCTGAAGTGGGTGGATCACCTGAGGTCTGGAGTTCAAGATCAGCCTGGTCAACACGGTGAAACCCTGTCTCTATTAAAAATACTAAAATTAGCCGGGCATGGTGGCGCTTGCCTGTAGTCCCAGCTACTCAGGAGGCTGAGGCAGGAGAATTGCATGAAAACCTGGGAAGCGGAGGTTGCAGTGAGCTAAGGTCACACCTCTGCACTCCAGCCTGGAAGACTGGAGTGAGACTCTGTCTCAAAAAAAAAAATAAATTTCATGGGAGAATCTGCAAGACAGAATGAGACTCTGTCTCAAAAAAAAAATATTTCATGGGAGAATCTGTAAAATCTAGTGGAAATAAGGATGATAGATGACAGAAGTAAATCTGCTACTTAACAAAATTATGTGAGCAGGTCTCTAGCATTTTGTTCATAACTATAATACGATTTCGCGTATCAGCCTTTGTCCAGAGAAATGGAGTTAACATTGCAGCCTACGTTAAAACAGTTTTGGAATTCATGGTGACAGCTGAACTTTTGCTATTGACTGAAAAACCAAAGTGACTAATTGTGGCATATAAAAGAAAAATTGTTACTTAGGTGGGATGGAGAACTTATTTGTATTGTAAGTCAAATATCTTTGGTTTGAGGTAAAACACAGTGTCTGTTATAGAAACACAATATTTATGTATTTTTGTGCCTCTTTTTAAAGGGCAGAATGTGATTCTGCAAACAATACTTTTGAATTGCATCTTCACCTGGGCCCTCAGTATCATTTCTTCAATGGGGCTCTGCACCCAGTAGTCTCTCAAACAGAAAGCATGTGGGATTTGACCTTTGATAAAAGAAAAACTTTAGGAGATCTCCGGCAGTCCATATTTCAGGTAATATAGCCTTACTTCCTCTTAATTGAGACATCAAGGACAATCTCCAGCTAGACTCTCCATTTCATTTTGTTTAGGATACAAGTGTATTTTTCAAAGCTGCTTAGGAAGATCTGACATCTGCCGCTTCATAGAGGGATGTCCCAAATCTTCTCTCCTACTCTTAAGTCTTTTAGAGAGGCTTTTCTGCACAGCTCCTACCAGCAGCTTTTCAGGTGGACAATCAGGCCTGGTGCATTTTGTTTGGAGGGAAGAAAGAGTACAAAGTTGTCTCCTTTTTAGAAAATAAATGAAAGCAAATTGTCTTTCAAAGAGAGTGAGAAAAAGATGAGCATGTTGTTTACAACTGAGAACTACTGAACAAGTAAAAGCAACTAACTTTGTACCCTATGGTATAGAACAGCATTTATTAATAATATTCTTAAGTGAAGGAAAGTATCTACTAATCCATAGTAAAAACAGTGAAGCTTGGCATGGGAACTCACACCTGTAATCCCAGCACTTTGGGAGGCCAAGGTGGGCGGATCACAAGGTCAAGAGATTGAGACCATCCTGGCCAACATGGTGAAACCCCATCTCTACTAAAAATACTAAAATTAGCTGGGCATGGTGGCATATGCCTGTAGTCCCAGCTACTCAGGAGGCTGGGGCAGGAGAATCACTTGAACCCAGGAGGCGGAGGTTGCAGTGAGCTGAGATCGTGCCACTGCATTCCAGCCTGGTGACAGAGCGAGCTCTGTCTCAAAAAAAAAAAAAAAACAAAACAGTTTTGTAGTTTCCAAATAATTTTTCTAGGTATGTTTTAATGATGATAATAGCAACAGCAGTGTTCTTTATTTTACTTAACACTGCTTTCATATAAATTATGTGATTTGGTTCTTTTTAATCTCATTAGCCCCATTTTGAAGAATGGCAGTGTGATTTAAAGAGACTCAATGTCTGGCCTCTGGTCCTAAATCTAGTTGGTGGAGCTGGGACTCCATCCCTGGTCTCTCTCGTCTTCATGTAGGATTTTTTCCTCTTCATCACTATTGCTCCATACTACTTTCCAATCAAAGGAGATAGAAAATGTTAGTTTTTTGTGTTTTTTTCCCCAGAAACTAGTTAAATGAATTTTCTGAAAAATCCTATTACTCACCAAAACTATTAGCTTTTTTTTTTATTTTCTTCTGCTAAGAAAAGCAAAGCCTTTTCCTTTTAACCTTAGTTTATTTGAAGTTATCAATGTCAGGATTTCTAAAATTGTATAATATTTCCGAACTTCTTCAAAGTTTATTTCTAAGCCAATTCTGGCACTGTTGATACAGGTGGATGTGGGAATCTGAACCTGTCTAGAGGGATATTTTAAATGGAAAGGATCTTACTCACTTTGTAAGTGTGAGGTATACTCCAGTCTGTGATTTTTGGTATTTTAAGTGTATATCTCTGCTAACTATTCTCTTAGAAGGACGCTACTGACAAGAGGCTAGGAAACTGAGTTCACAGCAAACTAATTGCTTGTAAATAAGGAAGTTCTTATTAAGAAAATACTTCATGGCATTGTAGAGAAAGACTAGATAGAAATGACTTTTGTAGTGATATTATTTTGGTGACGTTGCCACAGTGCTCAGACTCTCGGATCTAGAAACTTAAAGAAGAAAGGCCTGGTAATCTGTGAAGCAAACTGGTAATGCCACTTTATAAATTGGAAGACATTCCTTTCAAGCAACTAGAGTATGAGTGCTTGCTAGAGTCAGTGCTGCATTTCCCTGAACAGTGCTAATTCAACAATTTAGTTTTGCTCTTTTGAGTAAAAATTCCTAGGCTGGCATGCTCATCAACTTGGTTTCTGAGAAAAGTGGTCTTTGTATATATTAAGCAGAATTGTGTAGACAGTTGTCGTGCCCTTTGTGTATGCCAGAATTCTTCACTCAGTAATGGAGGAGATTACCCATCTTTGGATTTGACTAATTTAACAAGTGATGCCTTATTTCCGAGTTCTCAGTGTTGGTTAGGGGTGAGAGTATTCGTTTGCTTACTTCCTGTGTCATCTATATGTCAATTGGCACAGTAACCTGGAAAGGTGATAAGCATATGTCACTTTTCAGTGTTCTCTTTTCTTTCATTATATTCTTCAGCTGTTAGAATTTTGGGAAGGAGACATGGTTCTTAGTGTTGCAAAGCTTGTACCAGCAGGACTTCACATTTACCAGACACTTGACGGTAAGATAAATATGAAGACAGCTGGGCTCATCTGTGATCTATTATTTGTCAGTCCTTCCCCACCTACTGCTTTCTTAACTAAGTAGATTATCTTCACACTGTAAGTTTTCCAAAAGAAATGATTTATCAAAGTTTTAATGTATCCAGTTTACATAATGTGTGAAATTCTTCTAACGTGGAAACATTTTATTTTTTCTGAAATTTAGGCTACCTCTACCAAAAATTTCTTGAAAAACTTTAGAATTATTTATATTAACATATAATGTTGAACAAAATGGTTTCAAACCACCTGAATCATATTTATATGGCTTGATTTTCTGCTTAACTCTCAGTTTCAGATTTTGTAGCAAAACAAGAAATACTTTGAGAGTTTGAAAGTATTTACTTCCTTTAAATAGCAGCAAAACAATGAGAATTAGCAGCAGCAGTTAACATCTAATTTGGGCCAAAATTGTAATAGGTGTTTTATGTTAATTATCTCACTTGATTTTCACAAAATTATCCCCATTTCATAAATGAGAAAACTGAAGCTGAGAGACATGAAGCACACAAAGACATACAGCATGTGTAATGTACATGTTGGTGAAGCTGGGACCATTCCATGCTTCAGCTTAGCTCCTGTTCCCAGTGTCACATGCCTCAAGTACACTTGACCTTTGTATTAACTCTTGTCCTGCCACCATGCTCACAAAGCTTTTGTAACAACATTTTAAAGAAAAATTACAAAATGAAATAATGTCAATAGAATAAAAATAATTACTACTTTTTAAATTTTCGTTAGTAAAAATACTTTTCAAACAAATATTTGTCTCAGCTTTTTCTTTAGCTCAGTCTTTTTGATGGTCATGATGAATGGTCTCACTGATGATCTCTTTCTAGGGGATGAACTGGCCCTGTGTGAAACTGAAATTGCCGATGGGGAAGACATCTTTGTGTGGAATGGGGTAGAGGTAAAAAAAAAATTACTGAAGAAATATTCATGATAATTTTGGATGTTTTAAGGTGGCTTATGCCTGTAATCCTAGCACTATGGGAGGCCGAGGCAGGCAGATCATGAGGTCAGGAGATCGAGACCATTCTGGCTAACATGGTGAAACCCCATCGCTACTAAAAATACAAAAAATTAACCAGGCATGGTGGCACATGCCTATAGTCCCAGCTACTCGGGAGGATGAGGCAGGAGAATCGCTTGAACATGGGAAGCAGAGGTTGCGGTGAGCGGAGATCGTGCCATTGCACTCCAGCCTGGGCGACAGAACAAGACTCTGTCTCAAAACAAAAAAAAAAGTTGTTATAATGGCTGGGCATGGTGGCTCATGCCTGTAATCCCAGCAGTTTAGGAGGTGGGCAGATTACCTGAGGCCAGGAGTTCGAGACCAGCCTGGCCAACATGGTGAAACCCTGTCTCTACTCAAAATACAAAAATTAGCTGGGCGTGGTGGCATATGCCTGTAGTCCCAGTGACTTGGGAGGCCAAGGCAAGAGAATCAGTTGAACTCGGGAGATATAGGTTGCAATGAGCCAAGATTACACCACTGCACTCCAGCCTGCGTGACAGGGCAAGACTGCATCTCAAAAAAAAAAGAAAAGTCACTGTAATGAAATTTTATTCAGCCTAGTGAGGGCAATTAGATATTAGGAAACTACTGAAATGCTTGATAAATGTTAGGGACAATCAGTGCTAGTTGTATATCAAGGACATGTTTCTTGAGCACCTTTATTATGTGTGTCAGATGCAAGGTCGAAGGCCAGTCAGTCAATTTGTGTCCTTTTAGGCCCTCGTCATGTAAAGAACTGCACTACACGTGCTAGAGTAGGGGTCTGTGTATAGTGCCTGTGGGAATTGAGAAGAGTGAGGAGCTGTACTGAGTTGGGGAGAGGGGGTGGTTTGCAGATGGAGAGTGAATTTTCTATCCCCAGAAGGCGGCCAGGAGCGCTTCAGCCACTCTGTGAACTGACCTTGGCCAATCTGGCTTCATCACCACCCCTCATAACTCATGAATCTCTATCTCCGGTCTATAATAGATCTCTCTCCTAAAAAAATAAAAGGTGGATATGAAAGTTTCCAAAGAAAAATCTGAAGTTGTTCCTCTGATGCTTAACAGACATTTATGAAAATTTTATCTTACTTGGAAAAAATGAGAATTGTTCTCTAAGTAATCTTTTAACATTTACAATGGTGGCAAATATCACCTATACTAATGGTTGTCTTGATATGATTGCAGGTTGGTGGAGTCCACATTCAAACTGGTATTGACTGCGAACCTCTGCTTTTAAATGTTCTTCATCTAGACACAAGCAGTGAAGGAGAAAAGTGTCGGCAGGTGATAGAATCTCCGCATGTCTTTCCATCTAATGCAGAAGTGGGCACTGTCCTCACAGCCTTAGCAATCCCAGCAGGTGTCATCTTCATCAGCACTGCTGGATGTCCAGGTAGGGAGAGTTGGATGGCCATCCCCAAGGAAGACATGAGGAAGACGTTCAGGGAGCAAGGGCTCAGAAATGGAAGCTCAGTTTTAATTCGGGATTCTCATGATGATAACAGGTAACTCACTAACAAGAGAAAAAGGATTTCCAAAAGTCAATTTAATTGTAATATCATCCAGCAGAACTCTAAAGCTTGATTTTAGTGACAAGAGTTGAATGTTTCTTTATTCCTAGACATTATATTCTAAATGTTGTATATAGGAATGTTTTAGGTTATGTAACTTAGAGAAAAAGATGATTTTTTGTAAAGGGACTTTTTGGTAAATGTGGTGACAAAATAATATAAATATCCCTGATTTTTTTAGACTATATAGAGTATAAGTTAGTTGGCTATAATGCAAAATGTTATCGAGTGAATTCTGATTAGCGGCAGTTATAAAACCAAAGGCACATTTTCACAGAGAAAACTCCTGGAAATTTTCCTGAAGAAAGTATTAATATTATGGGTAAATTGTTTCTGGATATTTTGTTTCAGGAGACCCATAAGACAACTCACTGTTTCCTTATAATCCCTTCTGTACTCTTGAGAGCCCGGTTGCCTCAAATAGAGCAGTTACCTGGCAAATTACCCCCATGAATCCTGTGGTCACATTTGAAACCACGTCTCTCTTTTTGTCATCTCTTTCTGTGGCAGTACATTGCTGTAGTCAATGTGTCATACACTGTAACTGCAATATTTCCATATATCAATGGCTTTAAGTTCCCTGTTTTCTCAGTGCTACAAATTTACTTCGATTGCAGGACCTCTGTATCATTATTTCCAGTGGTTGTGATGCAGAGAAGCAGAACACTTGTAGACTGCTTCTTTCTTTTTTTTTTTTTTTAATTATACTTTAGGTTCTGGGGTACATGTGCAGATCATGTAGGGTTGTTGTGTAGGTACTTACATGGCAAGGTGGTTTGCTGCCTCCATCGCCCCCATCACCTATATCTGGCATTTCTACTCATGTTATCCCTCCCCATTCCCCACTGTCCCTCCCCTAGCACCCCCACAACAGACCCCAGTGTGTGATGCTCCCCTCCCTGTGTCCATGTGTTCTTATTGCTCAACACCTGCCTATGAGTGAGAGCATGTGGTGTTTGATTTTCTGTTCTTGTGTCAGTTTGCTGAGAATGATGGTTTCCAGATTCATCCTTGTCCCTACAAAGGACACGAACTCATCATTTTTTATTTCATATTATACTTACCACTATAACTCTTTTGGACAGGGGTTTCCCAGACATTCCCCACCTTGTTTAAAAGAACCTCTGTATTTCCTTTATAAAAGGCAGTATATATTTATTAGGACTGGAGAATACGAAAGTGTAGACTGAAGAGACCCAAAACAGTATCACTCTACTCACTATGAAGTGTCAACCACCGTTAGCCTTTGGGTGCCTTTCTTTTTAAACCTAATAATGATTATTTTGTAGATAAGAAGTTGTATCCTTCTCTCCATCCCCCCCACCCCAACAACCCTGAGATCTGTAGACTCTTTATAAACCGCCTTGGATGGCTACGTAGTAATCTGTGTGGCATTATAGTTTGCCTAACTGTGCTCCTGAGCAAGTCAGTAGGATGTATTGGAACCGTGGGCAAGATATTTTATCTTTCTATGCTCAGTTTTCTCATCCATAAAATGGGGATAATAACTAGTGCCAACTTCATAGAGAGGATTGAAAGAGTTGAGTGCTTATAAAGTACACACAGGTAAGTTCTAAATGTTTTAGTTAATATATGATGATCGTTATCATGATTATCATACAGTGTTTCACTATTATAAGATAGTCATCAGGGAACATCTTGTGCTTCAAACTTTGTTTTATTTGGGATTGCTAGCCTAAGGTAGGATCTGAGAATGAAATAACTGCAATAAAGAGTAGAATTATGTTTCAGGGCTCTGAAGTCCAAAGAGGACTTACGCAAGCCCATTAGTGCTTCTGTGTGAATTAGAAGGCACCCCTTCAAGACCCTTTACTACTATCTGTAGGAAATGTTAGAACAAGATACTCTACTGCCAGCCACTATTATAAAACAAAACTCTATATAAAAATACAAATATACAATGTATATGCTATGTGTGACACTCATTAGATGTGGCACTTTTGTGCAGTTTCAGTCTAAAGGCTGCACATGGCTTCCCTGTTAAACTAAATCTAGATCCAGTGGGGTGGGCTCCTGGCATAGGTGCTCTTTTAAAGCCCCTCTAGTGATTGCACCGTGCAGGCAGAAGTCACCAACTGATTGTTCATTTACAGAAGTTCTCTGTGAAAAATGTGGCAACAAATTATGTGTATAAATCAAAGAATATTTGGAGTCATGAATATAGACTCCATAGACTACTGCCTAACAGCACCCTGCAAGGATAGCCCACTTTCATAGAGACGACTCAGTAGAACTTGGTCACTTTGCATTAGTCACATTAAGGGACACATGCAGAATTTTGGAAGTGATGCTTAACAAAAGATACTAATTTCTGATCTTTTCTTTTTACCTACAGCTTGTTGACCAAGGAAGAGAAATGGGTCACTAATATGAATGAGATTGACTGGCTCCATGTTAAAAATTTATGCCAGTTAGAATCTGAAGAGAAGCAGGTTAAAATATCAGCAACTGTTAATACAGTGAGTAGAATATAATTAAAGTTTAGCTGATAGATTTTCATTAACAGAATTTTATTTAAAAAAACAATACCTTAATCTTTCAGAACAATTGTCTCAATAGACTTCAAATCTTAGGAAGTCAGCTTTTTAGCATTTGATTATTGCTTGTTTACCTATGTTAGCCCTTAGCATATTTCAAGAAAATACATGTCTTTTAAAATTTCCTCCAAAGCCTAGAATTAGAATGTGGGAGTTACTTATTTAGTTAGTTCATGGAATCCTCTGGCTCCCACAAAATGAAATTCTCTGGCTTCCTTGAAAATACTATTTTCAAGGGTCTTTTCTGTATTTTTTTTAAACCATGTATACATATGTTTTGGTTTTGTGTTATGGACTTTTGTTTTTTTAATTTATCTTAAATTGTTTCACATTATACTCTGTTTTTCTGTAAAGCCAGCTGTTCTTAAAAGGAACTCTTTCAGTTATCCATTTGAAGACCAGTTTCCTTAAACATCATCTCAGGAAATATCTTTTTATATTTATGTAGTCTCAAATCATTATGGATTTTTTTATAACAATTTGAAACTTACTAGAATGTTTTATATAAATATTATAATTTCTTAAGGTATGTTAATATTTACACTATAAGATGAATATACTAAAGTTGAGAAGATCTAATACCTTGATCCTAAGTGAGAGACTTTGCTGAAGTCCTTCATGACTTCAGTCTGATTCTTCTTTTCACAGTGTGGGGTACTGGTGGGAGGAGAGTAGATTATGTCTGATATCAGTTTTATTCCTAAATTTCCAAGTTTTATATCCTAGAGGAAATTAGCTTAAACTAAAAAAGGGAATCTAAAATAATTTAAACAGAAATTTTAAATAGTGCTCTTGGGCTCATATTAGGCATTTTTATTTATGCTTATTGGCCCCACATTCATCATTCCTAACATAGAGAAATGTGATCGCCTGCAGTTTATTTTGTTTGCTTTCATGAGAAAAGTTAGTGGTTGCCAGCTCATTGCCTTTCAGCTAGAATTGTTTCTTTAGTTTTCTGTAGGTGTCCTTTCTGTTCCAATTAACATCAATTTGGTAAAAACTTAACTATGAAGATCTATGTTTTTGCTTTTGATCTTATAAAAGAATTTCAGGGATGGAAAAATATTTCAAGTGGGGAAAATTACTAAATGTCAGGTAATTAATATCGCAAATAATTTGTTTATGCACACAGTGAGAATCTTCATTTTCATCTCCTCCCATTTTTTACAGCCTATGCATAGTCATTAGTTTATTTCTCTATTTTAGGCGGTGTTTGATATTCGAATTAAAGCCATAAAGGAATTAAAATTAATGAAGGAACTAGGTAATCATTTACATTTGCTTTTTGGTTCTTAGTTTAATTTAATTTTGGTTTTGAAGTGAAAAAAATATGGGAGAATACAAAAAATAATTTACGGAAAACTCATGTACCTACCACACAAAATGGACAAATCTTAACTTTTTGTCATGTGTTTTTATTCAAAACATTATAAATGAGGTTAAAGTTCTCTGTGTTCTCCTCAGACCTATTCTTTCTCTCCTTCCCGAGATATAATTGAGTATATCTGATGTGGATGTGTATGTAGTCCATGTATTCATATTGAACTATGTATGTTATAATTACATATATGTGTATATGTACATTTGATATTTTCATATTTACATAAATTATGTACTGAATGTACATTCTACAAACTCACTTAGCATTAGGTTTTAACAACTTTATTAAGATACAATCTACATACCATAAAATTCACTCAGTTTAAGTGTATAATTCAGTAATTATCAGTAAATGTATAGAGTTCTATAACCATCACCACAATCCAGTTTTAGAATACTTCTGTTACTCCAAAAAGATCCCTGTACCTATTTGTATTCCAAACTCCTGGCAACTGCTGATCTACTTTCTGTCCCTACAGACTTGATTTTCTTAATATTTTATATAATTGGAATCATAAAACATGTAGTGTTTTGTGTCTGCCTTCTTTCATGTAGCATATCATTTTTGAGGTTCATCCATGATTTAGCATATTCCTTTGTATTGCTGACTGGTTTTCATTATATGGATAGTATCACATTTTGTTTATCCTGGACAAACATAAGTTGATAGACATCTGGATTGTTTCTACTTTTGTACTTTTATGAATAATGCCACTATACACTTTTACACTTAAGTCTTTGTGTGGAGATATGTTTTCAGTTCTCTTGCATAGATATAGAGTTGGAATTGCTGGGTCATATGCAAATTTAGATTTAACCATACAAGAAATTGCCATACTATTTTCCAAAGTGGCTGAACCATTTATATTCCCACTAGCAATGTATCAGGGTTGCAGTTTCTACCTGTCCCTGTCAATCTTTATGATTATTTTTTTTCTTTTTTTTTTTTTTTTTTTTAGAATCAGCTGTTACCAGTTTGGTTTTGACTTTTTTAAAAACATGTTTTGAGCACAGCTTTTATTATTATTTTTTCCATAGGTTATTGGGATACAGATGGTATTTGGTTACATGAGTAAATTCTTTAGTGGTGCTCTGTGAGATTTTGGTGCACCCATCCCCCAAGCAGTATACACTGCACCCTGTTGGTAGTCTTTTATCCCTCACCCCACTCCCACCCTTTCCCCAGAGTCCCCAGAGTCCGTTATATCATTCTTAGGCCTTTGTGTCCTCATAGCTTAGCTCCCACATATCAATGAGAACATACAGTGTTTGATTTTCCATTCCTGAGTTACTTCACTTAGAATAATAATCTCCAGCCTTATTCAGGTTATGGCAAATGCCGTTAATTCATTCCTTGTTATGGCTGAGTAGTAGACCATCATATATATATCTCTCTCTCACAGTTTCTTTATCCAGTCATTGATGGGCATTTGGATTGGTTCCATGATTTTGCAGTTGCAAACTGTGCTGCTATAAACATGCATGTACAAGTATCTTTTTCATATAGTGACTTCTTTTCTTCTGGGTAGATACCAACTAGTGGGATTGCTGGGTCAAATGGTAGTTCTACTTTTATTTCTTTAAGGATTCTCCACATTGTTTTCCATAGTGGCTGTACTAGTTTACAGTCCCGCCAACAGTGTAGAAGTGTTCCCTAATCACCGTATCCACGCCAACATGGCCGTTCTATTGCATGTGAATTAGTATCTTAATGCATGTAAATTTAGGAAGAACTCAAAATCATATACAGAAATTCATTGTATTTTTACCTACCAGCAACAATAAAAAATATTGACATCAAAATTAAGAAAACATTTATAATAGCATCAGATATTATGGAATACTTAGACATAAATGAACAAAATATGTGTAAGACCTGTACACTGAAAACTAGAAAATATTGCTGTGAGATATTTAAGAAGACCTGAATAAACAAAGCAATATCCCATGTTCACGATATTCTTTTTTTTTTAATTTGAGATGGAGTCTCACTCTGTCTCCAAGGCTGGAGTGTAGCGGGGGCAATCTTGGCTCACTGCAACCTTGTCTTCTGGGTTCAAGCGATTCTCCTGCCTCTGCCTCCCGAGTAACTAGGTAACAGGCACCTGCCACCACACCCAGCTAATTTTTGTATTACTAGTAGAAATGGGATTTCAGCTTGTTGGCCAGGCTGGTCTTGAACCCCTGACCTCAAGGGCCCTCCTGTCTTGGCCTTCCAAAGTGCTGGGATTAGAGGTGTGAGCCACTGTACCTGGCCAGATGATACAATATTCTTAAGAGGATTATTCTCCCCAAATTGATTTATAGATTTAATGCATTCTTACTCAGAATCTTAGCGTTTTTTAAAGAAATTGACAAGCTGACTCTACAGTGTTTATGGAAATGCAAAGAACTTAAAGTAGCTGTAACACTTTTGAAAACAATAGAACAAAGTTGGAAGAGTTACACTGTCTGATTTCAAGACTTTCTCTAGACAGTGTACATTGGCATACAGGTAGACATATAGAGAGGAGGTCAGCAAACTGTGGCCTGCAACCTGTTTTTGTTCAGCCAGCAGGCAAAGAATAGTTTTCACACTAAAAAAGGTCGTTTTAAAGAAGAAGAATGTGCAAAGAGATCGTATGTGGCCCGTGAAGCCTAAAATATTTACAGTGGAACTTAAATAGAGAATCTAGAAATAGGTGCATAGTCAGTTGACTTTCAACAAAGATGCCAAGGTATTTTCATGCAGAAAGATAGTATTTTTTCAAAAATAATGCTGGGTCATTTAGATATTTGTATGTGCAGAAATGAACCCCAAGCTTTACTTCACCTGATACAAAAATTAAATGGATCATACAACTAAAAGTTAAAACCTAAAACTAAAAGTTTCATACAACTAAAAGTTGAAACCTAAAACCATAAAATTTCTGGGAGAAAACATATGAGGAAGTCTTTGTTACTTTTTTTGTATTCTTAAAGGTTTTTGTATTCTTAAAGATAGGATTCAAAAAGCACAAACCATGGAAGAAAAACCTAATTAGTTTACATGAAAATTTTCTACCCTTCAAAAGGCATTTGAAAATGCAAGCCACAAACTGGGAGAAAATATTTATGAAACAGTCTACTTATATTCAAAATATTTAAAACAAACAAACAAAAAACCTCATAACCTAATCGGAAGACAACCCAACCCAGATTTAGAAGATTGAACAGGCACTTTACAAAAGAAGACCTACCTATGAATGACCAGTAAGTACAGGGAAAAATGCTCAGAATTATTAGCCATCAAATTAAAACCATAATGAGACCCTACTGTGCACCCAGTGGAATAATTAGAACTTAGGTGTTAAGAACACCAAGTGTTAGCAAGGATGTGGAGCAACTGGAACTCACATATGTTGCTGGTGGGAGGGTAAAATGGGTACTGTCACTTTGGAAAAGTTAGGTTACTTCTTATAAATTTAAACATTCACTTACCAATTCTGCTTCTAGATATGTACTGAATAAGAGTGAAAACATATATCCTTATAAAGACATAAATGTTCCTAGCCCAAAACTGGAAGCAATCCTAATGTCCATGAGCAGGTGAATGGATGAAAAAATTATGGTGTATTCAGCAGTGGATACTGTTAATCAATGAAGAGCAGGCGCTGCTAGTTCCACCACATACAAAACATGGATGAATCTCAAAGTCATTATGGCAAAAGAAAGAAAGTAAATGCAAAAGAGTACATATTATGTGGTTCCATACATAGGAGACTCTAGACAAATAAAATCTAAGCTATAGTTACAGAAGGCAGATCAGGATTGGGAGGGATGAAGAGGGATTGGCAATTTGTAAATTGGCACAGGGAGTTTTAGGGGGGATGATGCAAATTATACCTCAGTTTACTGGTGGTTACCAGATGCTTACGTACTTATCAAACTATTAACTGTACATTTAAACCAGATGTATTTTATTAGAAGAAAATTATAACTCATTAAAATCCATTAAAAATCATTGGTTTATTAAAATGCATAGTTCACTGTCATCCCCTGTAACTTATCTCCCTTCTTCTACTCTTGCCCCCCTCCAAACCATTTGATCATCTTCAATACATGTGAATTAGTTCCTGTCACTCCTACACTCAAAGCCGTTTAGTGCTTTCCATTGCACATAGGTTAATTCCTTAACCTAGCCTACAAGAACCTGCATAATTTGACCACTGCTTAACTGTAACGTCATTGTGATCTGGTTTTCTGCATATTCACAACTCAGTTCGCATACTGACTTCTCTGCGTTTCTCGGTGCGCAAGCTTTCTTCAGCTCCCGAGACTTCTTAGTGCTCAGTCTGTCTTTCAACTCTCTTTGCTTTCAACCTCAGCTGTTTATTTGGTCTCATCTGAAATGTTCCTTCTCCTTTAATCCCTGGCTACACAATCCCAGTTAATCTTGCTGTTGTACTCTACTAACACCCTGTACTTTTCCTTTATCACGTTTATCACTGTAGCTGCCCTTTTATTTGTGTCATTAACATCCACCTCCCGCATTAGATGAGGTTCTGCGAGGACTGAGTTTACACTGCTTTGCTTACCACTATATTTCCAGTTTCTAGTACAGTGCTTGGCACATAGATGATACACACTAAGTATCTGTTCAGTGAAAATGAACAGATTTTAAAGAGATAGTATTTTAAAAGCACTTTTTAAGTTGGGGAACTCTTTAAATAAATTGTTTCAGTTGACAGGAGATTTTTGTGAGAATTGTATGCTTGTATGCTAGCCTCATATTACTGCAATATAAGATATTGAACTCAGGAATCTCAGAAAGAGATTCTGCTGTGGTCTAATAAAGTTAGAACTTCTAAGGCTCATACCATTGTTGCCCTTTCAGAACGCTCAACCTTCCTCCACCCCTCCAATTTATGTCCTACTTTTTAAGAATTCTGTTTAAACTGAAAACTTGGTGTTCTTCTTCCAAACACCAGGGGATCTTGAGGAAGTATTCTTCCAAAGCAAGAATCTATATTCTCAAACGTAGTGCATGCTGGCTCATTTAATAAGCATAAAATCACCTGACATATTTAAGTATAGGCAGTCTTGTTGTACCATTCTGATAAGGACAAATTTCACTGCTACCATTTAGTTATATAACATCAGTCCCCCCCCAGCAACATCGTTCAAATTTCAGCAACCATGGTATATGGTATATTAACTGTAACTGACTAACGTACACACTTGACTACTAGCTCTTCAAGGCAAAAATCACATAAATAACACATGTGCACCAAAAGCAGTAAGCAGTCGCTTCTTTCGAGTCTGCTGGTGGTTTATCACTGCATGTGCACTTCACAGACAGCAAAGCATGTAGTTGTGTTGCCTCCTTTTCTCCCAGTGATAAACCCACCATAACATTTTACAAGAATATATAATTAAAAGAGGGAATTGACCAACAGAGAAGAAAGTAGACAAAGAAAAAAAAGGTATATGGAGTTATAGAAGCAGCCGCTACCTGTGGGAGTGTTGACCCTGCTGTCACTCAAGAGACTCTAGATAGGCAGCTGAGGAACTTGATGAGGGTGAACTTACCAACGTAAGTGAGGATAGTGGTTGTGAAAAAAGAAGGAAGACATCTCAGCAGACGTGACACTGGCAAAAAATTTCATGTTAGAAGAGTTCTCAAAGACATTTCATGAGATTAAAAGCACAAAATATGTAAAATATTGGAAGCTGATCCAAACTTAGAAAGGAGTATGGCAGTTTGCCGCAGGATAGGAAAGATGTCACTCCATATCACAAGTTATATAATGAGAAGAAACCAAGTCTACTTAAACTACTCTTCATATGTAATTTACAAAGACAGAAAACATTTTAATTCTCAAAGATTCTAGTATTTTAAATCATAGTATAAATATTGGTTTTACTGTTTCTTCGTTTCCCAATACATGTATAATATTAATAACAAAGAGGGTTTTAAATGTTTCAACAAAAATTTTTAAGTGTCATGGAACAATTGTAATTTTTCCATTGATTAGTAAGATTGCTTTGCACAGTTTCACCTTGTACTTTTAGTCTTGCACTACTGTGCAAAAAAAAAAAGACTGCCTGTACTTATTTGGGGGGTTTTTCTTTGGTTGTTGGGGGGTTTTAGATTTGTTTCTGTTTTTAGCTTTCTGTAGTTTTCTGCTAATTAACACAGTAGAGCATCTCTCTCTTGTTTTCTGTGTTTGATGCCCTAACCAGCTTCCTTTTATTTATAGCTGACAACAGCTGTTTGAGACCTATTGATAGAAATGGGAAGCTTCTTTGTCCAGGTAAATCTGTTTGATAACTTTCAAAAAGTGGCTTGTACTCATCTTTCTTGATACTATTAATAGTGGCCTCCAATACCTAATATTTACAAATTGCCTTTTGGAAACTGATTTATGGGACATATTTTCATCCAAGTATCTTACCCTTATATTACAGAAAACCTTAAACAGAAAAAACATTTCTGTTTTCTGAATGAAATACCGGTCTTTCTGATTATCTGATTCTCATTTTAGTCATGGGTTTGATCTAGTTATATTTTTTCCAGCTTTATTTTCAAAGTTTTTTTGTTTTGCTAATTTTATTGTGATAACAATTATGAAATAAAATATTCAGTTCTCATCTCTGTATCACCCCTTAGCATTAGATTTAATTTAGTCATGAATGAGCCTAAGTAATGATGGTAATAACAATCTCAACTTTAAACTTTGAAGAAGCTAGTTCTTCATTTATGGATTGATTTGGAATATCTGGCGTTTAATCCATATAAACAACAGCTCTTTGAACAAGTCATTTTTATTAAGTAGGAAACTAGATATTCATAGCTTCCTTTTAGCATTGTTGTATAGAAAACAAGAACAAAATTTCTTAGAGTATGGAAATTGAAAATCAAACATAATCATAGTGCGTGTAATACTTTTGCATGAAGCGCAACTCATTTTTCTTCTTTCTTGATATTCTTGATTTTCAAAGAAATACTGATTTCACTATATTATTTTTCTTTTCTTTCTTTTTTTTCTTTTTTTGATACAGAGTTTTGCTCTTGTTGCCCAGGCTGGAGTGCAATGGCACGATTTTGGCTCACTGCAGCCTCTGCCTCCTGGGTTCAAGCGATTCTCCTGCCTCAGCCTTACAAGTAGCTGAGATTACAGGCATGCACCACCACATCCGGCTAATTTTTTATTTTTAGTAGAGATGGGGTTTCTCCGTGTTGATCAGGCTGGTCTCGAACTCCCGACCTCAGGTGATCTGCCCGCCTTAGCCTCCTAAAGTGCTGGGATTACAAGTGTGAGCCACTGCGCCCAGCCAGTATATTATTTTTCTTAGAGAGCTAGAAATTAATAACATTCATCATGTTATTAAATTTTTTTTAAGTGCCGGACAGCTGTACTTTGAAGGAAGCAGAATTGAAGATGGGAAGTTCATTGGGACTATGTCTTGGAAAAGCACCAAGTTCCTCTCAGGTAAAATAAGATCACCTGTCAAAACAAAATCAACCCTTCCATAACCAGAATTATAACTCGTACCTTAACTATCCCAGTAATATTGTTTTTCTCTAAAAGTTTTTTTCTTAAATGATACAATTTATTTCAGGAATACATCCTTACAGTTCTAGATGTTTAAATATACAACATTACGGAAAGCATATTTATGTTTCTTT
This sequence comes from Cacajao melanocephalus, assembly GCA_963573385.1. Lineage (NCBI taxonomy): Eukaryota > Metazoa > Chordata > Mammalia > Primates > Pitheciidae > Cacajao > Cacajao melanocephalus. The sequence continues at coordinate 34,932 of CAUYLG010050773.1, read as the reverse complement.
TTCTATGAAGATTTTGTGTTTAAAAGGAATCTTTAATGTTGAGTGGCCACAGTTTCAACCATTATATTTCCTAAGTTCTAAGATACAGCTTCTTTTCCCCACGTTTTAACATCTGTGAGATTAGGTTGCATCTTACAGTCGGGGGCGTTCTGCAGTTATAGTTCGCACTGGTACAGAAAATAATAAGTCTTAACAGTCAGTAGCATTTTAGGTTTAATGAAACATGGTTTATTAATTTTGGACATCATTACTCTCTGCACTTACATAGTCTTAGAGCAGCCTCCCTTTTGCCTTGTATCGGTGTCCATTTTCTCTATAAAACACCATCAGGTTTGACCTTTGCCAGAAGCCATACCTACCTAGCTAATCAGCTTATTATAGTGCAGAAATCATAAGGATATTCTTACTGTGAATACCCTGTAGCAGGGTAATCTGGACTCAGATCAGGTTGCCCGTGGTTCCCAAATTCACTTCATTAGTTTCCTGACCACTTCCCCCTTAATTTGCTTTTCCCTGAACCTCTAGCAAATAGTAGTGCATGACAAGCTGATAGGAAGGAAAACATGACAAGTGAGGTTGAGTTAGAAAGGAAAAGCAGGGCTATAAGGAACTGAGATGACAAGAGATCAGATTTGTGTTTTTCCTTTGCAGTCTTGAGAATTCTAATATTTGAATCCCTAGGCAGAAAATAAAATCATAACCAAGTGACTAAGACAAAAAACACGTTAATGCTAACTGTGTGGTAATTACAAATTCCTTTTCAGAGTGATTGAGACAGAGATGGAGATCATAGAAGAAATAGTGTATGTTGGCCGGGTGCAGTGGCTCACACCTGTAATCCCAGCACTTCAGGAGGCTGAGGCGGGTAGATCACCTGAGGTCAGGAGTTCAAGAACAGCCTGGCCGACATAATGAAACCCTTTCTCTACTAAAAATACAAAAAATTAGCCAGGCATGATGGCACATGCCTATAATCCCAGCTACTTGGGAGGCTGAGGCAGGAGAATTGCTTGAACTCAGAAGGCGGAGATTGCAATGAGCCAAGATCACGCCACTACCTTCCAGCCTGGGCAATAAGAGTGAAACTCCATCTCAAAAAAAAAAAAAAGAAAGAAAGAAAAAGAAATAGTGTATGTGAGAAACATTTATTGGGAGTAAAAAACATTGATGATGAAGCAATTTATACTTCTGGGTAGGCAAAATTATTGCTTAAATTTTGACACTAAGTTACTAATCATAGTTGTAATTTCATATAATTTGAGATTTTTTGTTAAAGTTTCATGGGCCCTTGGCTTTACATTTTTGAAAGTAAATAATACATTTATTGGATTTTTAAATTCAGATTAAATTGCATTTACACTTCTGTCTTGATCTTAGTTGTTCCTGTTTTTTGCAATGGGGAGTGATGTTCAACCTGGGACAGAAATGGAAATTATAGTAGAAGAAACAGTATCTGTGAGAGATGTAAGTGGTTTTACCTTTTGTTTTCAGAGGCTGTGTGTGTTTGTGTGTTTGCTGTGAGAAGCAGTGGTATCCTCTGTAAGATTTGGAGGTCCTAAGCTAGAATTAATGTGATATACTTCAGAGAATTATATGTACTCATTAGAGGAATCATTTTGGGAGCTTGACAATTGGAATTATTTTATTTTATTTTATTTTATTTTATTGAGACAGAGTCTCAGCTCTGTCATCCAGGCTGGAGTGCAGTGGCATGATCTTGGCTTACTGCAACCTCTGCCTCCTGGGTTCAAGTGATTCTCCTGCCTCAGCCTCCTGAGTAGCTGGGATTACAGGTACCTGCTACCATGCCTGGCTAATTTTTGTATTTTTAGTAGAGACGGGGTTTCACCATGTTGGCCAGGCTGGTCTCAAACTCCTGACCTCAGATGATCCACCTGCCTCGGCTTCCCAAAGTGCTGGGATTATAGGCGTGAGCCACTGTGCCTGGCCTCAACTGGAAATTTTAAATAACATTACTATGTTTTTCTTTCTATCAATAGTATTTTTTTATTATATAAGTTTTGAATATGTGGAAATTGATTAAAAGAAAAAAATGAAAACCTTTTATCCCTTATCCTACCAATATTAACATTTTGGCTTTTTTTCCTAGTATTTATATACACACACAGTGGTATGAATGTTTGTATATATGTGTGTATATGATAAAATAAATGAATAATTATATTGCTGTTATTGAGAACTGAGACTTTTAGTATTGGAAAACAGAGAGACAAAATCAGTGTGATTTTTAAAAAAACCTGTTCTCTTGAATTTGAAATAGAAAAGTCTGAATGAACTTCATATATTTTTCTTTAAAAAAAATGTTTTTCTGGCCAGGCGCGGTGGCTCACGCCTGTAATCCCAGCACTTTGGGAGGCCAAGGCTGGCGGATCACGAGGTCAAGAGATGGAGACCATCCTGGCCAACATGGTGAAACCCCTAAAAAATACATAAATTAGCTGGGCATGGTGGGGCGCGCCTGTAGTCCCAGCTACTCAGGAGGCTGAGGCAGGAGAGTTGCTTGAACCGGTGAGGCGGAGGTTGCAGTGAGCTGAGATTGCGCCACTGCACTCCAGCCTGGCGCCTGGTGACAGAGCAAGACTCTGTCTAAAAAAAAAAAAAAAAAAAGTGTCTTTCTAGCTCTGTCCCCTGACACAGATTAGAAAGAGTGACCAACCTGGTAGCAGCATAGTACCCCTAGCACCCAGAGTATGGCTGCGAAATATCAATTAACAGGAGCGAGGGCATCTTAGAATAATGGCTGATTATATAGCTAGGTCAGGTAATGTATAAGATGAGTCTGGAACATCTTACCATCACAGAAAGCAGTGAAGCCACCGACAAAGACTGTTGGAATCATCAAAGAGATTGAGGAGCCCACTAGTCAAAGATGAGACAATTTGAACATCAGTGAGAAAAATAATAAAAATTAATTGAAACAAGTACATAAAATCTGTAAATCTGTGAGTTCATAATTATCCTATAAAAAAAATATACACTGTTATCTATGGATGCTAGGCAGCCATAAAGGGAAAAAATAAAGCATTTTTTTTCTCTTGCAAACTGTATCTTAGGGTAGCTAAGCAGATAATGAGCAGTGTTTTTCATAAACATTCCAACTAATAAGAAGGCATTTTAGAATTTCACATTTTTTCAACTCTTAATAAATTAATGAACCTAGATATGATCTCTGTCTTCTTAAATTTATTAAGACTTGTTTTGTGGTCTAATGTATGATCTGTCATGGATAATATTTTCTGTGCAGTTGACAAGAATGTGTATCCTGCAGCTGTCGGATGGAATGTTCTGTAAATGTGTTAGCTCTATTTGGCCTGTGGTGCAGTTAAAGTTTGTTTCTTTGTTGGTTTTCTGTCTTGATCTGTCCATTATTGAAAGTGGGGTGTTGAAGTCCCTACTATTACTGTATTACAGTCTTGTCCCCCTAGAGGTCTAATAATATTTGCTTTATATATTTGGATGTTCTGGTGGTGTTTGCATATATATTTACAATTGTTATGTCCTCTTGTTGAATCCCTTTATATCATTATAGATTATATAGTAAGTTATTATATAATGACCTTCTTCTGCAATGACCATTATCAATTATAATAACTTTTTACAGTTTTTGAGTTAAGGTCTGTTTTATCTGACAAAAATGTAGCTATTCTTGCTCGCTTTTGGTTTCTATTTGCATGGACTTTTTCCATCCCTTCACTTTCAGTCTGTGTTTGTGAGGTGAGTCTCTTTTAGGCAACATATAGTTGGGTCTTCTTTTTTGTAACCCATTCAGTCACTCTATGTCTTTTAATTGAAGAATTTGATCAAGGTTATTATTGATAAGTAAGAACTTATTCCTGCCATTTTGTTAATTGTTTTCTGATTGTTTTGTAAATCTTTTATCTCCCTTTCTGGGTTGTTTACTTCTTTGGTTTGATGGTTATCTATGGTGCTAAGCTTTGTTTCTTTTCTCTTTCTTTTTTGTGTATTTGCTGTCATTTCTTTCTTTATGGTTACTGTGGGGCTAAGATAAAGTATTCAAGTCAACTTTGGTCATATAAAAATACTTTAGAATTTTTTTCCCTTCCCTCTACAATTTATATTTTTGTTGCTTTAATTTACATCTTTATCTATTGTGTCCTTAGCCACTAATTATAGCTGTTGTTGTTTTTGACTATTTTGACTTGAAACCTTCATGGAAGAGAATTGATAGATTTATATAGCACCGTTGCAACACTGGGGTATTCTGAGTATGATTGTGAATTTACCTATACTTGTGATTTTTATACTGTCATGTGTTTTTATGATAGTAATTATCATACTTTTGTTTCCAGTAGTTACACTCCTTTAAGTATTTCTTGTAAGATTAGTCTAGTGGTGCTAAATTCCTTTAGCTTTTGCTTATCTGCGATTTTTATCTCACCTTCATTTCTGAAGGATAGCTTTGCTGGATATAATATTCTTGGCTGACAGTAGTTTTTTCTTTCCTGTATTACCAATTTTCTTCCGGCCTGCAAAGTTTCTGCTAAGAAATCCACTGATAGTCTACTGGGGATTCCCTTATATGTGTCTTAATGCTTTTCTCTTGTAGCTTTCAGAATTCTCTTTTTGTCTTTAACCTTTGACAGTCTGATTATAAAGTGCCCAAAGAGGATCTTTTCTTGTTTAATCAGGGACCTGTGAGCTTTCTGGATCTGGATGTCCATGTCTCTCCCAGACTTGGGAATTTTTCACCTATTATTTTATTAAATAGATTTCTGTGTCTTTTGTCATTTATTCTGCCCTGGCTATTCTGTGATTAGAAAATTTTTTCATTTAATGGTGTCTTGTTGGTCCTGTAGACTTTCTTCATTCTTTTTAAATTGTTATTTATTTTTATTCCTCTGACTGGGTTATTTCAAAAGACCTGTCTTCAAGTTCAGAAATTCTTTTGCTGATGAATTTCTGATTCAAATTGTGAATTATTTTTTTCTGATTTTGTTGAATTTTGAATTGTTTGTTTGTATTCTCTTGTTTATGAGTTTCCTTAAGATCATTGTTTTGAATGTCTCTTCAGGCATTTCATAAATATACTTTTCTTCGGGGTTTGTTACTGGAGACTTAGTTGTGTTCGTTACTGGAGACTTAGTTGTGTTCCTTTCAGAATATCATATTTCCTTGGCTCTTTATGTTTCTTGTCTTCTTATGTTGGTATCTTTGCAATTACTTGAACATTTACTTTTTCCAATTTTATGGAGTAGCTTTTATAGGGAGGAGCTTTTTCCTACAGATGGGTTCTAGGGTGTCTGTTGGAAATGACATGTTGTTGGCTTTGGTTCCTGGTGGACTCAGTAGCATGATCTCTATACCAGTTCTTCAGCTGTAATCCTCGTTAATGATACCTGCAATAGCTTAGGCTATGGGTGTTTGTGACAGAGGTGACATGGTTTGCTGGAGGAAAGGGTGCTGGTTTGTGCTTAGACCAAGCACAATCCGAACATAGCTGTGTGTTGGTCTCTCTGGGGTGGGGGATACTGCCACACTGGCTATTGGGCTGGGTACAGTCATGTGTGGGCCAGGCAGCTGTGCAGTGCTCTCTCTAGGGAGGCAGGGCCACTGCTAGATTGCAAAATCCAAAACTTTTTGAGCATTTTTTGACTCTTTGACATGACACTTGAAGAAAATGTACATTGGAGCATTTCAGATTTAGATTTTTGGATTAAGGTTGCTTAGCTGGTAAGTATAATGCAGATATTCCAAAATTAAAAAAAAAAATCCAAAATTTGAAACCCTTCTAGTCCTAAGTATTTCAGATAAGGGATACTCAACCTGTAACTGGGACTGGGTGATGGGTATTTGAGGATCATTTTACTATTCTCTGCAGGTATTTTCCCAGTTTTTTACTGGCCTTTTTAACTTTACATTTTTTAATTCTGAAGAAAGAAACCACAGAACTTTTAAAAAGTGATATATTTTCCTTTCTGTACTCTGTTGAACCCCTTGCAGACCAACTTGTTCCTTGCTGTGTCACTAAAACAGCTTATGTCAGAGTCATTTGTGGCTTCCACATTACTATGTATAATGAGCAGTTTTTACTCTTCATCTTACTTGCTCTATCAGCAACATTCGACATAGCTGATGACTCTATTATTTGAAACACTTTTATCACTGGGCTCCAGAAGACCACAACTCTTCCTTATATCTCACTGGCCTACCCTTCTCAGTTTGCTCTCTCCTCCTCTTCCCTGTCTTTGAGCATTCTGCTGCTCGGTTCTTAGACTGGACCTGGCCCCAGAACATCCAGCTGCCGCTTGGTTGTCTGACAATCATCCCAACCTAGAACATATTCACAGAAAAACTCTTCCTCTCCCTGAAACATACCCCACTCATACATTTCTCTTTTTCAGTTAATGGCAGCTCCATTTTTTACTTATTTAGACTCAAAGTCTTGAAGTCATCCTTGATTCTTTTCTTTCTTACTTCACATTCAGTTTCACAGGACATTGTTTTGGTTCTACCATCAAAATGTATCTAGGATCTGACCACATCTCATTCTGTTCATTGCCACCACCTGTCAAACCCGTCATCTTTTTCATCTGAAATTAATTTCATCCATCAGCCTCCTAACTGATCTCCGTCCTTATAGCCTTACACTTCCCAGTGTCTGTTCCTACGAAAAAGTGTGATCCTTTAAAATGTAAGAGAGATTAGTCACTCCTATACTCACAACCCTCCTGTGGTTTCCCATCTTGCCCGGAGTAAGAGGTGAAGCCTTGAATGTATGCACAAGGGCCTCTGTGATCTGGTTCTCTGGTATATTTTTGTTTTGTTTTCAAACCTCCAACCATTTCCCCCTCTTACTCACTCTACTCCAGCCACACTGGCTTCCTTGCTGTTTCTGAAACAAGGCCTATGCTCTCTGTTTTCCCTTCCTAAAGCACAATTAAGTTGATTGCTCCATTGTTTGATTGTTTTTCTTAAATACAATGTTTAAGACTTTAAGTTTTCTTCGACTGTAAGTTTGCTTTCATTCATCCACTGTGTTTTAGTATACTGTGTTTTCATTGTCATTTTCTAAACAATCCATAATTATATTTTAAAGCCTTCTTTTATTTTTTTATCATACAAGTAATCATGGAATACTTTTTAAACTTCTAGGGGGAGTAACAGTCCCCCTTGGTTACAACTCTATCCTAGTCCTTTCTCTGGAAGTCACTCTTGGAATCAGATGACATCATCTTATCCACATCAGTAGAGTGTGTGTCCCTTCAGACCTTTGCTGTGCCTATACCAGCATGTGTCTTTGTACATATATGTAGAAATGAAGGATGTGCTTTGTTTCTGTGATTTCTTTTAAATTATAAATGGGATCACTCTGCATATATTATACTAGAACTTTGTTTCACTTAAAATATTTTAAAGATATTTTAAGAGCAATATATATAAATCTGTTTTATTCTTTGAACTGCTTTAAGACATTTCCTGCTTTTTAAAAAATCTCCCATTAATGTATTTTTTGTGGGGGTTTTTTTTTTGCCATTTTTCTCTATAAACAGTACAGCAGTGACTATCCTTATTTTTGCTTCCTTTTGCTCTAGTGTAGTAGAAATCAAATTTTATTTTCTCACTTGCCCAAGATTTAATTAGCAATGTTTTTCCCTCAAGAAATTCTTCTAAATACTATTTTTGTTTTATTGAAACTTTTGTTAATATTGTATCATTTTTGCATTATGCCATGAGATCACAGCTTGCACAATTCTTGTGAGTTTTTATATGATCAGTTGTGTTTCATGGATGCTAAATAAAGGCTAATCTCCTTTTATAGGATTCAGAGTTTAATGTCTATGAAATTAGCTTGATAAATCATATTTGGCCAAAAACACACAGTTAATCCTTATAGGAAGGAAGTCATGGTTCAGACCTGAGAGTTAGAGGATGAAACTTTGAACTACGTCCTGCTTGCAAATACCGGAAACTGTTTTTCCCCCTCCTGAACTGGCCCCATCTAGCCCTTAGAAAGGAAAACTGACTTGTGTGCCATCTTCTTAACTATGTCTATCTTTACCTACTCAGGAATCATTAAATATAGTCAGATTTAAATAGGCCTAGGGTCCAAAAAGCGTGTTTGTCCTAGAACTGTAACTCAGGAACAGAAAACTAACATTGGACATTGTTTATCTTTACAGTGTTTAAAGTTAATGCTGGAGAAATCTGGCCTACAAGGTAAGTTACTTACCATAACAACATATTATTTATAAGCCTAATGAAAATTTTTTGAACTTTGTTTTTCTCCAGGGTTGTAGAAAAAAAGAAATTACAGGGTGTGGAGAAATAAAAAGTAGTTTACCCTTCCATATGTACATAATGAATTCTCCTGTTTCTTGTTGGCATGCTAAAAGAAAACAAGTGGTATAGCTCTGAGTAGAGAACCTAGATAGGATCTAGCAAAGGTACAAAGTAGGAATGCTTTACAGTGTTGGTGGGAGTGTAAATTAGCTCTATTGTGGAAGACAGTGTGGTGATTCCTCAAAGACCTAGAACCAGAAATACCATTGATCCAGCAATCCCATTACTGGTTATATACCCAAAGGGATATAAATCATTCTATTATAAAGATACATGCCTGTGTATGTTCATTGCAGCACTATTCACAATAGCAAAGACATGGAATCAGCCCACATGCCCATCAATGATAGACTGGATAAAGAAAATGTGATGCATATACACCATGAAATACTGTGCAGCCATAGAAAGAGATGAGATCGTGTCCTCTGCAGGGTCATGATGGAGCTGGATCATTATCCTCAGCAAACTAATGCAGGAACAGAAAACCAGACACCACACATTCTCACTTATAATAGGAGCCAAACAATGAGAACACATGGACACAGGGAGGGGAACAACACACACTGGGGCCTGTTGGTGTGTGTGTTGGGGAGCGGGAGCTAGGGGATGAGGGAGAGCATCAGGAAAAATAGCTAATACATTGAGCTTAATACCTGGTTGATAGGTTAATAGGTGCAGCAAACTACCATGGCACACATTTACCTATGTAACAGACCTGCACATCCTGCACATGTACCCCAGAACTTAAAAGAAATAAAGCTAAGATTTATACCACCTGGAGCTACACAGGTCTTCCACTAATTCTTTTAAATCTCACTGATTCCAAATTTCAGTGTGTTCTGTTTCATGTCAGTATTTTTGTGGTATAGGCGAGTGAATATAAAATGAATGAAAAAAATAAATCGAAGATAACTGAAGTAACTTTCCAGGTGGGATCATGTCAGTGAGCTTGATGAGACCTCATTCTCCTTTCAGTAGAGCACTTCACTGTTCTCAGACTTCATGAATGTGGAAGCCTGTGGCTTTGTTATCTGGAAAGGAAGTTAAGATGCTCTGGGTGCAAGACATTCTTCTAGAAGTTACACATAATGTCTCACTTAACCTCGACAACAGTCCTACCATGCAGGGGTTATCCCACATGCCCATTTTATAGATGAGGAAACAAAGGCTAAGAAAGGTGAAATGGTTCCCCCAGAGTTATACAGCAAATATCTAGGTCATTCTCCTTTCACAACCCAAGTTATTTTCACCATGCTGTACTGCGAAGTAATAGTGTTCACTTTTAACTTACTGGTGGCTTCTTAGAGGTACTTAAAATACGTTTTTTAATTGATATAAATTTTTCTATATTCAAAGCTAGAACTTGGCTGGGTGCAGTGGCTCACACCTGTAATCCTAACACTTTGGGAGGCCAAGGCAGGTGGATCACTTGAGCCCAGGAGTTCAAGACCAGCTTGGGCAACATGGTGAAACCCCACCTCTACAAAAAATACAAAAATTATCAGGGTACAGTGGTATGCACCTGTAGTCCCAGCTACTCAGGATACTGAAATAAGAGAACATTTGAACCTGAAAGGTGGAGGTTGTAGGGAGCTAAGATTGCACCATTGCATTCTAGACAGGAGTGAGAGCCTGTCTCCAAAAAAACTAGAACTAATGATAAAGAAGGTCTGCAAACAAGAGTATTGGGATTCAAAAATTGTGGCCTGTGCAGATAAATATGACATCTGTGTTTATTCTTTGGCTATTTCATGTTTTTGGTGAGTAGGGGGAGTTTTGTGTTCATAAGCATTGCTATTATTTTTAATAACCAGGATTTCTTTCTTTTATTGCATTCAACTTTCTTCCCACCCCAAAAAAGATCTCTTCTTTGCTTGCCTGTTGGGATTAAAAAAGCAAAAAATTCCCTTCTCATTTCACTAGTGCAGCAAGTATGCTAAAAAACAACTCTTTGATTAAAGTCAATTTTAAATTTATAAATATTAACATATCAACTGTATTAAAATGCTGTTCAGAAAGCACTAGCACTATATTTTTGTTAGATTAACTGCTAAGTAGATAGGAGTAATTTTCTTGTACATATTAACAGTTGCTGGGCAATGTCAGCATCGATTTTCAGCCAAGACAGTGAAATAAAACTCAGTTAATAATGCTTTGAGAAGGGATTCTATGTACATATATGTATACTGATACATGATATATGTATGTGGGTACACATAAATAATAAAGGTATAAAGTAAATATTGTATTAAGCTGGTGCAAAAGTAATTGTGGTTTTTGCCATTAAAAGTAAAGGCAGGCTGGGCGCGGTGACTCACGCCTGTAATCCCAGCACTTTGGGTGGATCACCTGAAGTCAGGAGTTTGAGACCAGCCTGGCCAACATGGCGAAACCCTGTCTCTACTAAAAATACAAAAAATTAGCCAGGCATGATGGTGCGTGCCTGTAGTTTCAGCTATTCGAGAGACTGAGGCAGGAGAATCACCTGAACCCCACAGGCAGAGGTTGCAGTGAGCTGAGATCACACCACCGTAACTCCAGCCTGGGTGACAGAGCGAGAACCCGTCTCAAAAAAAAAAAAAAAGTAAAGGCAAAAACTACAGTTACTTTTGCACCAACCTAATAGTAGCAAGTGTTGTTTTTATTCATGAGTATACAGCTCTTGGTAGAAGAGAGACAAAACCAGATTGAAGAAATGTAATTTTTTTCATGCTCTGGAAGAGATAATTTACTTAAAAATTAACAATGATCAGCAGATTAAACCCCATTTGATATTCACTTATCCAGAAGGGCCATTCCTGACAAACTCATAAAGCATATTCTGAATTGTTTTTTTCATACCAATTTTGACTCCTTTATAGGAGATGCCTGGCATTTACGAAAAATGGATTGGTGCTATGAAGCTGGGGAGCCTTTATGTGAAGAAGTAAGATGATTTCTATACATTTTACTCTTTCATATGATTACATTTATGACATATTTTCATACAAGGTACTCATTCCACTCATGAGAAAGCTTTAATTACTTTCTGTGGGATACAGATATCTATGAATGGGTCTATTTCACTTTTTTCTTACTGTAGTTTTTTTGATAAAGGGAAAGTCTCAGTGCACTGAGAACATTTCTGACATCTGTGGTAAACCCCTTGCCATGAGTGTATGCCTCTAGGAGGAGTAGTTCATGAGAAGGCAGAGAACTTCACAGAACAAACATTTGAGCTAATGGAGGAATTATATAGATAGATACACTCTGAAGTTTTGACCCCTGAGTATTTTGATCTCAGAGTTTCTCTGTAAGTTAATGGTGACAGAATTTGTCTTACCAGCCATTCCTAAGTGATAGGCTTTTATCCAAACTCGATTCAGCCAAACTCTTAGGGTAGCGTTAGGAATAATTTTATCACAGGATAGTTGGAATCTGGTTAGTCATCTTGTTTGTCCAAATAGCTTTACATTTCCCAGTTCAAACCCATAGCCTTAGAAGTAGACCCAAAATGAAGCTCTGTGAGGAGGCTTTGGTAGCTGTGGTCAGCAGCCCTTTGCCCAGTCTTCACCTGCCTGCTTCCTGTTCTGTAAGAAGGGGCACTGAATGTCAGCAGAAGGTTGATCTAGGCAGGTGTGCTGGGGCCTTGCACTGGAGTGCTCTTTGCTGTTTAGCAGTCAGTAAGTCAACAGAGAGAGGCCCCTTTTGGGGCCTGGGCAGGAGTTTGACTGCCTGGAGTAAGAAGTGAGCCAAAAGCCAACTCATTGCCCTCGGAACTGGCTTCTCGTTCCAGCCTTGCCAGCTATCTGTCCCATCCTAATTTTTAAGAGTAAAATATGGTTTACCCTCTTCATCTTTCATTCTTCATGTTTCCTCTCATCCTCCAAACCTGTCAGCTTTTCCACTCCTTCTGTGACCAGTCCCACGCTTGGCTCTAGGCTAGCCTTCTTATGCCTCTCACCTCAATTATCATAATGGCTTTCTTGAGCCCAGGTGTTTTTTGCTTCAGTGTCGTGTGTATTGCAGCCAAATCTCCCGTAGCTCCTTTATTTCCACTCCACATCCCTGTGGTTAGTGCCTGCCCTTCCAGTCCACTGTGACCTCCTGGTACTTTCCACCCCAATCAGTGTGGCCTCAGTGCTCTACCAAAACAAGCCATGTTAATATCAATCTTGTTCTTTTTTTCTTAAGAAATGCCTTCTCTTATTTTCTCTAACTTTCCAAATCCAATCCATCTTTTTAGGCTTAACTAGAATTTCATTTTCTGTGAATCAGTCTCTCATTTCTCATTTCATCTAGCTCCCTTTCCTCAGATCTTTTGTAATATTTACAGCTTATACCCCACAATTTAACAAATAATGCTGTACTGATTTTATAGTCTTAGCTTATTTCCTGTGTCTTCAGTATCTGCTTTATTATTCATTTATTTCTTGAAAAGATAATACAGGCATAGTGTTTTAAAAAGATCCAATGATCTGTTCCTTTCAGAAGTCATAAGTGACAAAAAGAATTTCTGTATTCCCAGGATGCAACACTGAAAGAACTTCGGATATGTTCTGGAGATACTTTGCTTTTACTTGAAGGACAACTTCCTCCTCTGGTAAGATTTTACTTCTGAATAGATGTCTCATAAGTAATAATTATTGTTATCTGATTACAGAGATGATATAGTCTCATTTAGGGAAAATAGGGAAATTCAGATAGTCATAAAGAGAATAGAAACTTTCCCCAAATGCTACCAATCAGATATGTTTCCTAACTTTTAAATATTCTCACGCAAAATTAAAATCAATTACATGTAACATTTTTATTTCCTACCTTTTATATTTAACATTTTAACATAAAATCCAAAAATAATCATCATATCCAAGGTAATGTTTTACTAGTTTAATTCATCTGTATCCTCATTGTTGGAAGCTTAGATTGTTTTTAATATTTGTTTTTATAAGTAGTACTTAAATAAGTCTTTCTGAAAATAGTTCTAAATGTGGAATTGCTAAGTCCTAAGGTATGACTTCTTTAAAGCCTTGATGTTATATGCAGTAGCATATGAGAGGGCTCTTTTCACTGCCCTTTCATAAGCATTGCATATCACTACTTTCTAAAACCAATATTGTTTCTTTTAAACTGAGGATGCAGGTAAAGGTGAACCCAAAAGAGAAAAAATGGCCCCAAATTTCAGCCTCCCCAGAGTGCTGGGGTTACAGGTGCGAGCCACCAAGCCCAGCCAAAAATCTTTTAAACAGGGTCCTTGAAGTTGGTTCATGGTTTTTGGTCCCATAAACAATTTGCATGAATATTCTTGCACATATGGCTTTCTATGCATGTACTAGTATATCAGAATGTAAATTCCTAAACATGTAATGGCTGCACATTTTAAAATTCGGCAGATATGGGCGAATTATTATACAGAAACTTCTCAGCAGTTTATATTCCTGCTACCAACTTACAAGTGTTCAAGTCTACTGATATTTTCACCAACATAATTTTCTGGTTTTTGACAGTCTGCTAGGTGAAAAACTGGAATTTTGTTATTCTGATTTACATTTATTTAATTGAATGAAAGTTGAGTATTTGTTAATCTTCACCAGTCTGATAACAGAAAAATATTCTAATGCACATTTCTTGAACTATCTATTTAAAATGTTATATGTGGTTAATTTTCACATCCTCATCTTCTGTTGTTGGAAATTAAGTGCTGCAACAATAACACCTTTTATCTCTTAATAAACCTATTAAAATTCTTCACTAACCAAAAAAAACGAGGTGGGAAGAACTAGCTAAACAAGTAAAACTGAAATTACAGGGTATGTATAAGACCATGGGTTTATTCCCCTTAGTTTGTATCAGAGACCCAACTTAGATCAATGGGCTTTTGCATCTGTGTGATAAACGGTGCTGCCGGGACTGGTATCCCAGGCCAGCGGTTCTTGGACTGTGCCTGGAAAGGCTGGTATAGTGTGTTCAAGCAAATGCATTGTTCTTGTTTACGCTTCTCATTTATTTTATCTACTAAGATACTTCTAAGCAAAGGACATTTTAGTCCAGTCACCCCAAAGTCTGATTTTTATGATTTTAAATTTTTGGTTGTAAAAACAAGTGTAATTTATGACAGTTAATAAATCTAAAAAGAAAAATGGTAAGTTCAAGAACATCTTAGGTCATCAAGATGTTTCTTTCTATGGAAGTAAAAGTGGAGTTTCACTTAATCTTTGTAATCACAACAGCTAAACATGCTCCATTCTTCAGGGTTTCCTGAAGGTGCCCATCTGGTGGTACCAGCTTCAGGGTCCTTCGGGACACTGGGAGAGTCATCAGGACCAGACCAACTGTACTTCCTCTTGGGGCAGAGTATGGAGAGCCGCTTCCAGCCAAGGTGAGAACAGAATGGGATTTCAGCAGCCAGTGCATCATAAAGAGAGGTAAAATGACTGCCTGTGCTCTGAGAGTCAATTGAAATATTTATTTTTAAAATGTAAGGTTGAAAATCAAGACCTATTAATTTCATAAGTCATTCCAGACATTGCATAATAACACCATGCTATTTCTGTAGGTGATCTGTAACATCTGTAAAGCACTATATATCTTATTGTTGTTTACTATTATATGAATATATTACACTTTTCCAAAAACTTTTATGTATCATCTCTCAAGAACCTCAGGGTAACAGGGGCCCCATTTATCACCATGTACCAGAATATTGAGGCTTCAACCAATTCTAGGGATGTCATTGCAGCCCACTGGGGCAGAGACCAGGAGTCCACATTCTACATGTCACAATCTTTCTGCCTCAGAACCCTCAGGAACTGTTTCTAGGGCATTTGACATCATCTCACTGACTTCTGAGAAGGAAAATAGACAAGTACAAGCATGTGGTCTTGCTCAGTGTTCAGCCACACACATCACGATGGCCAGAAGTCACCATCAGTGAGTTCAGTTGCCCTTGTACAAAGAGGAGTTCCACTTCGTTATAAAGAAAACACCATTTAATCTATTTTGTAACTGTAGATAAAGCAAGTATATTTTTAATAGGCCCAACTCTTTAGCTATTTTATTTCTTTTTATCATGTTTATTTAGTTTTTTAGTGCCTTGAAGTATATTACTTATATTTCTTTTTAATCTTTTAAGCCTTAGTAATAAAATTAATATAAATGAGCCAATTCTTATCTCCTTATTCTTTGAAGTTAGGATTATATGGATAGAGTAATGCTGAATGAGGTATAAAATTGACATAAAGTTACTTTTTAGTTGGGTTACACTAGTTCATGTTAACTAATGGTAAAAATGCTTTGGTGGTAGAATTCTAGTTACATGTAGAGTTGGATACAGAATTTAAAAGCATGTTTATTCAGTATGTTTCTACCTGAAAGCAAATAAAAGGTTCCTTTTTTGGTAGTACATCTGTATCACAACAAATGGGAAATACAGTCACGTGTCACTTACCAGGAATATGTTTTGAGAAATGCGTCATTAGGCGATTTTGTCATTGTGTGAACGTGGTAGAGTGATTTACACAAACCTAGATAGTAGCGCCTCCTCCACACGTAGGCTATGCGATGTAGCCTGTTGCTCATAGATTACAGACCTGCACAGCAGCTTGCTGTATTAATACTGAAGGCAGTCATAACACAGTGGCAAGTGTTTGTGTATCTAAACAGAAAACGGTACAGTGAAAATATGATTTTATAATCCTATAGGACCACATCACATGTGTGGTCTTTGACCAAATCATTGTGTAGCCTGTGATTATATATTTCATTCTTTAGAATTTCCTAAAATTGTCTTTCCAGTAGTGTCAGCCTGTAGTTTACTTAAGACACAAGAAGAACGTCTAATGCACTTAGTTGACTTCTAATCTGTCTGTAATTTCTTGCCATGCATTGGTGAAGTTCTCAGCAGTAAAGACAATTAAAGCAAAAATAAGTGAAGACAATTTAAATTTAGTTGCCAGCTTTTATATTGTTTTTGTTGAGAAAGCATTGTGTTTTTCCCTTTTTTTAAACAAACTTGGAAAGGCCTTCTTATTGTCAAGATTTCCTTAATTCTATAAACATTTATTGGGCATTTATTATGTGGCACCCATTGTACCCGGCACTGGGGAGACAAGGTAGATGGCCTGCCTCCTTTGGAAAATCCTGTTGTTTTAAAGAGGAAGATTAAATACCTACACGTGCGCACACACACACACAAACACACCGAACAAGCTGCGATGAGTGTTATGAGAAGGAAACAGGAAGCTAACACATGGAATGCAGGCAGTGTATCCTACCCAAAAAGTCTTCTTTGAGGAAGGAGGGAGTGTGGAAAAGTACATTCGACATAGGGTCATAAGTGTCAAATTCCTCATGGTATTTTGCCAATAACATGCCCCTGCCTACTCACCTGCCAGACGGGGCTTCCTCACAAGACTTGGATGCAGAGGCTCTTGAGTGGAATTTTAATAACCTATTTACGATATCAAAACATGGCAGTGTATTTCAGAAACACAAAATAAGTTTCAAGTTCCTTGTAAACATCCCATTCTGTGCTTTGGAAGGTGCTCCTGGGAATGAGCCTGCGGAAGTTTCTCTCCTCTACTTGGGAGACATAGAGATCTCAGAAGATGCCACACTGGCGGAGCTGAAATCTCAGGTCAGACTTCTTCCTGCACCATAACTTAGTGGTAATGTGACTTCTTCCAGTGAGATATTAATATATTCTTCTATCTCCTTTTCCCTCAATTACAGTCTGTTCTGATATGGCATTTGTCATATGCCATGTTCAGTGGTAAGTACCCGCAGGCAACAAACGCCCATGGTGCAAACGGCTCCTCGTGGCCTCACTGGTCCCTCTTCTGACAGGCATGCTGTGCTTTTGTTTCAATCTATCCTTAGCGACTTGCAGCTTTTGTTCATTTTTATTTTTTAAGGACACATGGTTTCTTGGAACATTTGTAAAGCATTCACTTTATACCTTTATTTACATTGTTTGTGTACCATTGTGACCCATATGTTAAATGTTGTTATGAAAAGCTGTGTTACCAGTTTCCCAGGCGGTTAGAACACCAGCTTTTATGTTAGGATGCTAAACTAAATATTGTGTTGTTTCTTATGCATTGGCATTCACAGAGGAGGAAGGTTTTGTCCAAACGGAAAGGCTGGGTTAAGTACAATGAAGTGTTGAAGAAGCATCTGCCTACTGTTGGACTGAAATGAGCATTCCTTTCTTCTCTTAGAGGAGAAACTCTGGGGGCCTAGATATGACTAGTGCTTGTTGATGTTTGGCTTTTGTGTGCCCTCGGTATATGAAATACCCTTCCTCAAGAAAAAGCAGACATTGGCCAGGTGTGGTGGCTCACACCTGTAATCCCAGCACTTTGGAAGTCCGAGATGGGTGGATCACTTGAGGTCAGGAGTTTGGGACCAGCCTGGCCAACATGGTGAAACCCCGCCTCTACTAAAAGTACAAAAAAGAAAAAAAAATCCCGGGCATGGTGGTGTACACCTGTAATCCCAGCTACTCAGGAGGCTGAGGCAGGAGAATCACTTAAACCCGGAGGGGGAGGTTGCAGTGAGCTGAGATCGTGCCACTGCACTCCAGGCTGGGCAACGGAGGGAGACTGCATCTCAAAAAGTAAAGAAAAAAGAAAATTATTCTTATGAGAACAAGTGGGAAGATACTTTTTTTTTCTTTTTTTTTTTCTTTTCTTTTTTTTTTTTTTTTTGCCTCGTATTAGGTTGAGAGATACAAAATTGCTGTTTTTAGGTCAAAACATGGATGAATATTGGTAATTTTATAGGCTCCAACCTAAGTGTATCAGTAGGGGCTTAAAGTGATCTACTCCTGCAGAATTAGAAAAAGCAGTTTGGACCTACTGATTGCAACCAAAGATTTTGAAATATTTCAAAATCAAAAGCTGACTCATCGGCAGAGCAAACATTGGTGGAGAGTTGCATTGGCATGGAATAAGGCTGATGAGTCCCCGCTATACTATTAGAGCAGACTCTGCCCTGGTGAATTCTACTCACGTGGAAGTTAATTCCAGAGTTTCATTTTTCAAACATGGTGATTAAAAAGCAGCTTTTGGCTCAGATTTAGAAATAAGAGAACTCACTTCTTCCTCAAGCTGATTTCGGTGCAGAGGAATATGAAGACTGCTCAGGATTAGTGTCATTTAAGAGAGAGAGAGATTCCTGTGACTTTTAAAATGATGTTCTCATTACTTGAGAGACTCTTTCACTGAGATGTCACTGTGTAGTACTTCATTTTTTTTCTAAAACAGTATGTTTTGAAGAGTGCTTTTTAAAACCATTGGAGAAATGTCTGTTTCTTTTTCTAGGCCATGACCTTGCCCCCTTCCCTGGAGTTCGGTGTCCTGTCCCCAGCCCACCTCAGAGCCTGGACGGTGGAGAGGAAGTGCCCAGGCAGGCTTTTACGAACTGACCGGCAGCCGCTCAGGTAGGTTCCTTGCTGGACGCAATGCTGTCACTCTCTGCTGCCGCCGCACTGGCTAATGCAAGGGATGAAGGAAGAATTGCTCTTCTGAGCTGAGTGAAAACAGAAAGCCCATTCCTGGGCATGCCACACTTGTGACTTGGGTGACACTTTTCATCATAAACCCTAGCAAGACTTCAGTTTTCCATGTTAAGTATAAATGTAGCGTTGTGTATTTTTTCTGTGCTCCCGTGACTGTGACATTATATAACTTAAAAGCATTTGGAGAAGAAAAGTAGGAGCAGCTGTTTCTCACTCAGAAATGTTGGATTCAGCTGATCCTCCTTCTGAAACTTTGAACTTAAAGAGCAGGTTTGGTTCGTTTCCTTTGCAAAAAGCAGCCCTGAGGGCTGCTTTTTCTTTTTTTCTTTTCTTTTTTTTTTTTTAAATAGACAGGGTCTGGATCTGTCGCTCAGGCTGGAGTACAGTGGTGTGATCATGGCTCAACTACAGCCTCAACCTCCCGGGCTCACATGATCCTCCCGCCTCGGCCTCCTGTGTAGCTGGGACCTCAGGCATGGGCCATGACACCAGGCTAATTTTTTGTTATGACAAGGTCTTCCTGTGTTGCCCAGTCTGGTCAGGAACTCCTAGCCTCAAGCAGTCCCTCCACCTTGGCCTCTCAAAGTGCTGGGATTATAGGCACTTTGTGAGCCATAATGAGGCACTTACAGTGAGCCACTGTGCCTGGTCAAGGCTTTTTTTTTTTCTTCTTGAGATAGAGTCTGGCTCTTTTCATCCAGACTGGAGTACAGTGGCGTGATCTCGGCTTACTACAGACTCTACCTTCCAGGTTCAAGCGATTCTTCTGCCTCAGCCTCCTGAGTAGCTGGGATTACAGGCATCCACCACCACGCCCGGCTAATTTTTGTACTTTTAATAAAGACGGGGTTTCGCCATGTTGGCCAGGCTGGTCTTGAACTCCTGACCTCAGGTAATCCGCCCACCTTGGCCTCCCAAAGTGTTGGGATTATACACATAAGCCACTGCACCTGGCCAATGCTGCTTTTAATTAGTTCTGATTACCATCCCAAAGTGACTGGCATGAGAATCTTAACCCTGACTGAACATAGGGAAATTTCTTTGGCAATTTGGCCATCTTCCCAGAGCCGGACCTATATGTTTAGTAAGAAATGACTCAAGTACCTGATAGTAACCACAGCAAGGATTCTCATTTTTTCCCTTTTCCAAAAGCTTGGGTGTTCTTATAAGTACGCAGAAGACAATCCTTTGCTTAATAAAAAGGTTTAAAATTGGGAAAAAATTATTTAAGAAAATTAAATGTTATGTCACTCAATATTATTTTGTTTCACTTATTATCAGGGAATATAAACTAGGGCGGAGAATTGAGATCTGCTTAGAGCCCCTTCAGAAAGGAGAAAACCTGGGGTAAGAAATTCTACTCTGCATCTTAAGTAACACACATATTTTAACATAGTTTGCCTTTTTAAGGTTTAACAACTTAACAGTGTAGTATTTTTTCACTGTTTCTAAGTAGCCTAGCAACTTAAAATAGATTATGTTCTAGAAATGTGTTTGTATGTCTGGTGTCTAAAACTTGGAACCTGTTCTCCCATAAAAACAGTAAGGGAGAATTAATTTTTCAATAACCCTGAAGTGCATATTGACCTCAGGTGACCCTGAAGTGTTAGCAAGAGGCCCACCCACAGCTGTCATAGTGTGTTCGACAGTCTGCTGCCCAACAGATTTATCATTGCTCCCGTCACTCTGCCCCCTTATTCTACTTTATTCATCCTCATATCACCTGACAGAGGTTCTGAACTTACCAATGTATTTGTTAGTATCTGTCTCCCACTACTAGAATGTAAGTACTTGATTGATTGCTATATCGTCAATACTTAGAATAGTAATACTGCCCAAGTCCTAGTCAATAATTATTTATTAAATAAAGATGCACCCAAAATTGTCTACAGTCAAACCATCTTGTTCTGTTTTCACTGTAGGAAAATGTTTTACAAGTCCTTTTGTAAATATCATGAACTATTAAGATTTGCTGTAGTCGTTATGATGTGAATATCCTTCTTGTTGTCTGCTTATTATATGAGAAAGCACTCTTTCATCCATGTCTAACCTGTATTTAATTTTAGTGTTTTTATAAAAACACATTCTTAATACAAGTTGTACAACCAGAAATAGTTTCCTGGAGGGAAATTCCAGGATCAAATGGTATGGACATTTTAAACTTCTTTAAATAAATATTTTTCAGGTAAGTTGTACCAGAATATGACTGTTTATTTTACCTTGCCCACAAACCAACATTGAATATTTCATTGTCTAGATGTTTCCTAAACTGATAAATGAAAGATGATTATTTTGTTCTCATTTGCTCCAGTGCTTTGATGACTAGTAAGTTCAGGCATTTATGCAAACTATTTCATGAGTGCATGAATGGATTATTTCATGTATTTTGCCTGTTTCTGCAATGAAGTCTAAGGGAAAAGCTCTCTTGGAATTTGTTTGAGCTCTTTGTGATTTTGACCCTTTGTCACAATGGTTGTAAGCAGTGTCTGTCGGGTTTTGGTAGACACAGTGCCTTTTGTCCTTTTGAAGAGCAGCTGTGCACCTCCTCAGGCCCCTTCTGTGGGCTATTCTGTCCTTGGCTGACCTCCAGGCCACTCCGCTCTCCTCAAGGAGGCCTCTGGTCCCTCCTGTTTCTCTCCAGTAGCCTCTGTCCCCTCCTTGGCAACTTCAGCATCTGTGCCGATGCCCTTTCCCTCCTCTGGCCGCACTGCTCTGGGCGAGGCCCTACTCCCTGGCCAGCAGCTCCTCCCCCGTGGGGACACGCGACTGTGCAGCCTCTGCTCTTGCACTCTGCACTCTCCTGATTCCACGGGCCCACATCCTCCCATGTGCTCTCTTTCTTCCAGTCATTTCTTTTCTCTCATTGTGTCACCTCTTTTGATGGTAGAAACTTAACAGAAGTACAACATCTAAAAATCCATCATTGTCTCAGCATCCTAAGAACCAGTTTTCATTTCCCCTCACAGCCTTCTATTTCTTATCTGTAGCTTTTCCTCCATGG
This sequence comes from Cacajao melanocephalus, assembly GCA_963573385.1. Classification (NCBI taxonomy): domain Eukaryota; kingdom Metazoa; phylum Chordata; class Mammalia; order Primates; family Pitheciidae; genus Cacajao; species Cacajao melanocephalus. Next base: position 13,111 of record CAUYLG010050773.1, on the reverse strand, counting down.
CCTCTGCTGACCTCTGCACGTCTCTGTTCCTCCTGACTTGCTGAGTGTTGCTCTTTCTCCTCCTCCTGCCAAGGTTTCCCATCTCCCACAGCTGCAGCCTTGTCTCTCACCCCCGCCGTGTCTCTCTTCCCAATTCCAGCCCTCAGGTTCTTCTCCCTGGGTACCTCACAGCGGCCCAGATGTATAGCCCCCAAAATCAAAGGCATAACTGCCTGCCTCGAGTCCACTCTCCTCCTGCCAGCTGCTGGGCTGTCAGGCTGGGCCACTCTCACCCTGTCCCTCTCCGCCACCTCTGTCCTTTTCTCCTGCACTGAGGAAGGTTCCCTACCCTCTCTGGGGGGCTCTGCTGTGGACTGAGAATGGGATCTTCACTTCCACTCTTCATCAAGATTGAAGGAAATTGAAGTGGGGAATAAGGATTTGCCACTAGCATCCAGCATTTAGGGAAAATCTCTCCTTATAAAAACCAGAAAAGCTGGAGGGGAAGCTTTGCCCACCATGCCTCAAGTTACCATGTGGGTTTGTTTGTTTGTTTGTATTTGGCACTTGACAGTTTTCTTGTGCAGCCCACAGGACATGCTGCTGAGGACACAGATGCGCATCCCCGGCGAGAGGACCTATGCCCCTGCCCTGGACCTGGTGTGGGACGCGGCCCAGGGCAGAACTCCTGGCTCCCTGAGGCAGAGCATTGCTGATTTCTATTGTCTTCCTGTGGAGAAGATTGAAATTGCCAAATACTTTCCCGAAAAGTTTGAGTGGCTTCCGATATCCAGCTGGGTAAAGTTGTGGGGCTGTCACAGAGAAGTGGGGGCTTACTGGCATAGCAGTGAGGTTAGCTGCAGTTTTTCACGGTGGGAGAGAATTTAGTGAGAACATGAGTGAGAGAGAATTTAGTGAGAACTTGAGTGATAGAGAATTTAGTGAGAACGTGAGAATTTAGTGAGAACATGAGAGAATTTAGTGAGAACTTGAGTGACAGAGAATTTAGTGAGAACGTGAGAATTTAGTGAGAACATGAGAGAATTTAGTGAGAACTTGAGTGATAGAGAATTTAGTGAGAACTTGAGCGAGAGAGAATTTAGTGAGAACGTGAGAATTTAGTGAGAACGTGAGTGAGAGAGAGAATTTAGTGAGAACATGAGAGAGAATTTAGTGAACCTGAGTGAGAGAATTTAGTGAGAACGTGAGTGATATTTAGTGAGAACGCGAGAATACAGTAAGAACGTGAGAGAGAATTTAGTGAGAACTTGAGTGAGAGATAATTTAGTGAGAACGTAAGAGAATTTAGTGAGAACGTGAGAGAGAACTTAGTGAAAACATGAGAGAGGATTTAGTGAGAACGTGAGTGATAGAGGATTTAGTGAGAACGTGAGTGATAGAGTTTAGTGAGAACGTGAGTGATAGTTTAGTGAGAATGTGAGTGAATTTAGTGAGAATGTGAGGGAGTTTAGTGAGAACGTGATAGAGAATTTAGTGAGAACTTGAGTGAGAGAGTTTAGTGAGAATGTGAGTGATAATTTAGTGAGAATGTGAGTGACAGAGAATTTAGTGAGAACTTGAGTGATAGAGAATTTAGTGAGAACTTGAGGTTGAGTTTTGCTTATTTAAGATGTTTGATTTTCCCATAGAACCAACAAATAACCAAGAGGAAAAAGAAGAAAAAACAAGATTGTTTGCGAGGGGCACCATATTACTTGAAAGACGGAGATACTATTGGTGTTAAGGTAAGCTGTTTAACAGCAGATTTACCACTTTGACAAGACATGAGGGTCACATGATTTTACAGAGACATTTTATTGAATCTTCAAGATGTAGATAATCCCATTTTATACAAACTGTTTCAGAGAATGGATTAAAAAGAGGGAAAACCAGACAACTGAACCTCAGTATCCAAACTGCCAAGGACAGTAAAATAAAATACACACCAGTTTCACTTCTGACCACAAATGTAAAATTCTAAGTAAAGTACTAGCAAGTTCAGCTCAGCAAGTATGTTTTAAAAAATATTACTATGTGACATGATGTCAGATATCCAAGGAATTGGAGTAAGGCAGTGTGAAGAATAGATGATGTAAGAAATATCCTGCCAGACTAAAGAGATCCAGAAAAAGCATAACATCAAATGTATTACTAAAAGCCCATGTTCATTCATGACTTTAAAAACGAACTTACAGCCAACTAGGAATCGAAGCAAACAGCTTAAACTGATGCACATACCTACCCGAAGCCTCTAGCAGCAACGCAGTGACAGCTTCAAAAGCTTCAATTTGCATTAAAGTGGAACCAAAATAAGGATTCCCTTAACCACCCCTTCTGTTGAACACTGCACTAAACAACACAGGCAGTGTATGGCCTCCCTCCCTGCCAAAAGAAAAACAAATACAAATTGAAAGAGGTAAAAGAAATTTTAAAAGGAAAGTGTAAAACTGTTCTTACAAGGGAGGTTCAGGGGTGGGGCATGGTGACTCACACCTGTAATCCCAACACTTTGGGAGGCCAAGGCAGGTGGATCACTTGATCCCAGGAGTTCGAGACCAGCTTGGACAACTTAGCGAAATTTTGTCTCTACAAAAACATACAAAAATTAGCTGGGTGTGGTAGCACACGCCTGTAGTCCCAGCTACTCAGGAGGCTGAGGGAGGAGGATGTCACAGATCACGCCACTGCACTGCAGCCTGGGCAACAGAGATCCCATCTCAAAAAAAAAAAAAAAAAAAGAGATTCAAGAGACTATACACAGATAAATGATTTGATCTGATAAGAGAATTCAAAAGGTTCCAAGGTCAGTGTAAAACCTTCTGGAGAATATACAAAAACATACTTACAGTGTTAAAGAAGGCTTCTGTGAGACACAGAGCCACGTCATGTTCTTGGAAACTTTGCAATAGTAAAGGTATCAGTTCTTCCCAAGTCTTTAAATTCAGTGCAATTCCAATGACAATCCATACAGATTAAACAAATTGACAGCATAAATTCATATACTAGAGCAAAGGGCCAAAGAGCTAAGATTTTCTTTTGAGACAGTGTCTCGCTCTGTCACTTAGGCTGGAGTGCAGTGGGATGATCTTGGCTCACTGCAAGAATGAAAAGGACAGGGTCCTTGCCTTATCGAGTGTTGACTGATCACAGCTGTGGTGACAGTGTAGCACTGAGGCAGGGGTAGACAAACAGGTTCATGAACAGCGTGGAAACCCCAGAAGCAGAATCACACATGAAAGGAAATGTGACAGATACTTGGGGCAACATTAAAAAATGCGTTATTCAATGACTGGTGCTGGGAAACTTAGTTCTCTATATATAGAAAAATCATACTCATTAATTTTCATAAATAAATTTTATACAGGTTGAGTATCTGTTATTCAAGATGCTTGGGACCATAACTGTTTCAGATTGCAGGGTGTTTTGGGGTTTTGGAATATCTGCATTATACTTAAGGGTTGAGCATCCTTAATTCTGAAATCTGAAATGTTCCATTGAGTTTCGGATTTCTGGATTAGGGAGGCTCAACTGGAATCAGTGTTAGGCCCCATAAAACCTGTACTTACGTTTGCTCATACCATAGTTAACAGGCCATCCAGTGAAAAGCGCTCATTTTCAGTCTTTAGAAGACACAAGAAAATCTTTGTCTTCCGGTTAAGGATTTCTTTTTTGTGGGGGGATGGGTGTCTCACTGTCACCCAGGTTGGAGTGCAGTAGTGCGATTTCCACTCACTGTAACCTCTGCTTCACAGGCTCAAGTGATCCTCCCACCTCAGCCTCCCAAGTAGCTGGGACCACAGTCACGTGCCACTACACCCTGCTAATTTTTTGTATTTTTGGTAAATACAAGGTTTTGCTATGTTTCCCAGGCTGGTCTCGAACTCCTGAGTTCAGGCAGTTCACCTGCCTCAGCCTCCCAAAGTTCTGGGATTACAGGCACAAGCCGCCACACCTGGCAAGAAGGATTTCTTAAACAAAAAGTGCAAACCATAAAAGAATTGATAAATTTGGTTACATTAGAAGTAAAAATTTTTGTTCATGAAAGGAAACCATAAAAACAGTGAAAAGGTAAGTCACAAACGGGAGAGACATATGCAGTAAGACAGCAGCGGGTTATTCTCCAGCACATACAGCAGACCTTCTACAGACTGGTCATCAAAAATAACCAAACAGAGGAGAAGCAGACCAAGATTATCACCTGGCAGTTCACAGAGAAGAACAGAATGGCCAGGAAACACAGGAAAAGGGAACCCACTTCCCAAGTGAGCTGGGAACGGCAGAATCCAGCAGAGAGCTGCCATTGCTAACAAGACTGTGGGAACGCCCACACACAGCTGGGCGCAGTGGCTCACGCCTGTAATCCCAGCACTCTGGGAGGCCAAGGTACTCTGGAGAGCAGTTTGGTGTTATTTTAGTACACAGATGCTCATTGAGTCCCACTCCTAGCTATATTCCCTAGAGCAACTTGCCCATAGGTGTGCGGAGATACAGACTTGCTTACTGAAGCACTCACTACTGGTAATAGAATGCAGTGGAAAGAAATTAAGTGATAAGGTGTCTTTTTTTTAAACAGTCTCACTCTGTCGCCCAGGCTGGAGTGCAGTGACGTGATCTCAGCTCACTGCAACCTCTGCCGCCCCGGTTCAAGCGATTCTCCTGCCTCAGTCTCCCAAGTAGCTAGGATTACAGGTGCACACCACCACGGCCAGCTAATTTTTGTATTTTTAGTAGAGATGGGGTTTCACATGTTAGCCAGGCTGGTCTCAAACTCCTGACCTCAGGTGATCCACCTGCCTCAGTCTCCCAAAGTGCTGAGATTAGAGGAGTGAGCCACTGCACCTGCCAAGTGGTAAGTTCTTAAGGGGATAAATGGGGAAAAAATGTATTAAACCAGAGTGGCATACGTCAGCATTAATATATGCCCAGATATTTAATGTTGAAAAGAAAATGAAGTCACAGAGTGATCATTTATATAAACTATGTAAAATGCCAGGGGGCCGGGCGCGGTGGCTCATCTCTGTAATCCCAGCACTTTGGGAGGCCAAGGCAGGTGGATCACTTGAGGTCAAAAGTTTTGAGACCAGCCTGGAAAACATAGTGAAACCCCGTCTCTACCAAAAACACAAAAATTAGCCGGGTATGGTGGCCTGTGCCTGTAGTCCCAGCTACACAGTCCCGGCTGCTTGGGAGGCTGTGGCAGGAGGATCACCTGAGCCTGGGAGGTCAGAGTGCAATGAGTGGAGATCGTGCCACTGCATTCCAGCCTGGGTGACAGACTATGTCTTAAAAATAAAATAATGCTAGGGATTGCTGAGGGTCGTGTCTCTAGGTAGTAATGGAAGGAAAGTGAGGATGGGGGCAGTGACCCAGCCTCAGTGTAGTGGTCACCTCTTGGGCACGGAGGGGCATCAACAGAATCTAGTAAGTTTTTTCCTTTAAAAATGAAGTAAACATGGTAAAGGGTAAATACTCTAGGTAACAGTTACTGAGCATTTTACTACATGCCAAACACTATACACTAGCACCATCCATGTTCGCATGTAATTCCTGCAATCTTCGTAACAGCCTGTAAAGTAGGTGCCATTTTAAGATGGGGGAAGTAAGGCCCAGGAAGGTTATGTAACTTGTTCGAGGGTGCACAGCTCGCATGTCCATGGACTGGAGCCCAGGCAGTTTGGCCCTGGTGCCCTCGCTGATCAGGCCTGAGAACACGGGTGCATCGGTGTCTGTTCCATCACCTCTGTATTTTCTCTTACTTTATAATGTTCCACAATTTTTTTTTTTTTTGAGACAGTCTCGCTGTGTCGCCCAGGCTGGAGTGCAGTGGCATGATCTCAGCTCACTGCAACCTCTGCCTTCTGGGTTCAAGCAATTCCCCAGCCTCAGCCTCTCCACAATTTTTAAAACATGTGTCATGAGCAATTTACTGAAATAGAAATTGTAATATTTGCTTATCATGTCAGTGTATTAGAATAGAGACTATAATATTTGTCACAACGTGTTCCTGGCAGAGGTGGGGCACTGAGAAGCACACAGACCCTCCTGCAGAGCCTGGTTAATATCTTAGTCATTGAAGGGTCGAACTGTGATGTGTAACCAGAGCCAGCTCCCCCACATCCACCCCTGAGAATGCAGCTAGCAACCTGGGCAACCCCCAGCACGAACCCTCTGGCCCTGTGCTGCATCTCTCCTGACATGCACCTCCCTTCCCGGGTGCACTCCTGAGGCGTCCTCCCTGTGGACGGCATTTATGGAAATAACATGGGTGTGGAAAACCTGCAAGTCCTGGGAAAGGGAGGAGGCTTGCCTGTCACTGGCATGCACTGAGCAGCCTGTGTTTGCAAACCTAGCAGTTAAGGCTTGTGGGAGATGCCAAGGAAGGAAAAGCCAAGTTGGTGCCTCTCAGCACCTGGGGCTGGCTATAGAAATACACAGGGGAGAACAGACTGACAGTACCTATAAACAAACAGCTGTGCTCCCAGTGTGGCGACGAGAGACCCATGTGCCGATGTGGATGATCTGTGCTTCATGTTCTTGCCTGATCACCCTTTAAAGCCACCCTGTTGGGCCACTCCCAGTGGGAGCTTCTGGAGCTGAAGGCAAAGGTCAGATGGCTGGAAATTAATTTCCCTCATGATGTTCTTCCTGCCACCCCCCTGCCCCCGAGTTTGTTTTCATCGAGCAAGAGGATTTTTTTTTAATCAGTTATTAACCTAGTTTATATAAATCTGGATCTCTCCCTTTGTCAATATAGGTAGTTTTTTAAACATGCCTCTTTTAAATGTAGGCTAAAAAGATGTCTGAAAACACTGCTCATTAATTCTTTTGAAATGTAGAATCTCCTGATTGATGATGATGACGATTTCAGTACAATCAGAGATGACATTGGAAAAGAAAAGCAGAAACAGCTGGCTCTGGGGAAGAGGAAAAGGTAATTCTGGGATCTGCACGGACCCTGCAGCTGGCACAGTCCTCTCTGACTCTCTTGCTCCTGCCTGCAAACTGATGGGGCTGGGGACGCTTGTGGATTCTAATCGCACACAAAGTGCGCTGGTGTGGCGGGTCCTTCTCCCTCTCCTTGAGTGCCTCCTCCTGGAGCTTTCTGTGGAACAGGTGAAGTCCACATGGATAGCAGAGGCACCATGAGGAGACCTCGGATCCACGGTTAGGCGGTCACCCTCCTTCCCACACACAGCCTCGCCCTCTGCCTGGGTCTGGGCTTTCCTTCAGGTTCCCATGCCCTCAGGTCTCCAGCACCAACACGTCCTGCTGCCGCCTCGGCCCTGCTGCGGTCTCCCTGTCCTTCTCCCTCTCTGTCCAAGGTTCCCAAGAGCCTGGCCACTCCTCCAGGGGAAGCTGCTGTGGCTTCAGCACTGCTGTCCCCTTCCTCCTGGGCACTGCCTTGCTCTGCTCAGGATTCCTTCCCTCTCTCCCTCCTCCCTGCGTTGGCACCGCCTGCTCTTGCTTGGCCCTGTGCTCACTGCCACCAAAGGAAGCATGTGCTGCTCGCAGGCAGGCCAAGCCACAGACTCTGTGCAGCCGGCTCTCTGCTGGCCTCCAGGCCACACATAGCCCCCCAGGGACTTCCACTCCACACACCCAGACCTGGGGCATGAGGCACAGTTCGCACTGCTCAGCTCTCCACCACCACAAGTCTGGCCTATGCTGCCCGCGTAACAGTAGACCACTGGTGGCTTCTGAACACCATGATGATTGTAACCACTTACAATATTGTTTTTCATTTATTTTTTGGAGTTTATAATAGAGTCACGTGCTTTCAAAAGCCACCAAAGAGGTTCACTGAGAAATCTCTACACCCCCCTCCCCAGGTACACAGCCTCTCCCGGATGGGCCAGCGTGACGGTCACCTGCGTCTCCTAAAAGAGACCTGTATATAGGGCATCAGCCCCATGCAGGCCACCTCTTCCTCCTCACCCCAACTCCCTGTCTCAGGGACTCTGGGTCTCTCCTAAATCTTCCTTTTGTCATGTTCTGACCGCTTCTACCCTGGTGGATTTCATCTTTTCCTGCCCAAATGACTGCAAGAGCCTCATCTGGCCCTGCTCACCCTAATCCCCCTCTCCTCCTGCCCCTCAGTATATTGTCTGCCCGTATGCCAGTGACTCCATGCCCTCTGCCGCTGGGGGCGTCTGGGGAAGAGAGGTCCAAGGTGGAGGTGGCAGGGAGACAGGCATGACCTCGTGACCATGGCAGAGGTGAGGATTCGAGTGTGGTTAGAGGCTACTGGAGGGTGTGAACGGGGACACCCTGACATACTTGCTGGCTGCTTCATGGTGGATTCTAGGAGGTAGAAGTGGAGTCAGGGAGTCAAGGGAGGAGACTCCCTGAGTGAAGATGGTGGCGGGTAGGGACTTGTTGGGGGGGACAGTAATGGAGGAAGGGCTTACAGAGTGCCTACAAGTCTGGTTACTTGTATTGCTACAGAAGGGGTTTTAAGCCCTTGAGCATGTTGTGTACTGTAACGGAGTCAAGGTCACTCCGCACCTGGAACAAGGCGGCTTGGGGAAGTTTGCCTCCCAGAGGCCTGGCGCAGCTTGCTGTGGTTTACTGTTCCCACTACTTGTAACCATTTTATTTAGGCACTCTGCAAGCCCTTCCTCCATTACCGTTCCCCCTAGCAGGGCCTGTGTGAGCTCTGCTAGCAGCGGGGTGGCCTGTCATTCATAGCTGGACCCTCAGTACCTAGAATGGTGCTTCCCTAGCTGCTTAGTAGACACTGTTCGGTGAGTGGGTTCATTCATTCATTCTGGAGATGGAACAGGGGGTCCTCTGCGGCGTCATCTCAGACTGTGATGCCTTGCTTCCCTCCGCCCTCCTCCTCAGCCCCCCTTCTAAGGTATGGCCCCTAGACCTGGGGCTCCTTCCTCTCTGCTCTCCAGGAGCCCCAGGATGGCAAAGAACATGTGTCCTCACCCCCATTTGCAGCTCTGCAGCCCACAGGTCCTGGTGCCCTCAGAGACCTGGGGACATGGGAGAGGCGCCGCAGCGCTGGCTGCTTTGGGGTTTTCCTACTCAAAGGCCAGACACACACACACACACGCACACAAATTCTGTGTCTAATACATAGAATACAGACACTAAAATATTGCATTTTTCCTCATTTTAAATGTGATGCTACTGACTTCATCAGCCTTCTCACACACATTCTCTCTGTCAGAGCCTTAGCTGTCAGTCACCACAGCTGTTATTTAGAGATATCCAACAGTTTTCCAGGCCCTAAAATCTCCATTTTCATCTGTGGTGCTTCATACAGCACATTTTAAAACTCTGTGTTGCTGTCACTGAAAACCTCATCTTAAGCCTCACACATGCTGCCTGCATAACAGTAGACCACTGGTGCCTTCTGAACACCATGACGATTGTAAACACTTACTTACAATATTGTTTTTCATTTATTTTTTAAGAGTTTATAATAGAGTCATGTGCTTTCAAAAGCCACCAAAGAGGTTCACTGAGAAATCTCTACACCCCCCTCCCCAGGTACACAGCCTCTCCCGGATGGGCTAGCGTGACAGTCACCTGCATCTCCTAAAAGAGACCTGCATTTAGGGGCAGATGAGCTTTCCCTTCTCTTTTGACACAAGAACTTTCTTGGTAACCTTGCTGTTTTCACGTACCAGTGTGTACCCAGCTGCCGCATCTCGTGATGGGGGCATGATGTCCTCATGCCTGGGTAGACCACAGCTTAGGTGACATATGCCCGCCTCACTCACTTCCAGGCTATTGCCAAATCTGTCACTATCACAGTGAATAACCTTGTATATTCACCATTTTGCAATACAGATGTGGATATATATCTGTAGGGCAGATTTCTGCAAGTGGAATTGCTAGGTCAGAGGTATGGCTGTAAACATATCTGTAAATAGTAAGAAAAAGACAACCAATCCAATACAAATACAGGAAAGGGTAAGAACAGTTCATAGACAAGGAACTGCAAATTGCTTGCCAACATAGAAAAATATGCTCAGCTATTCACTCATGATAAAAGAGATGCAAACTGAAGCGACTCTGAGACAGCACCACACGCCCACCAGCAGCGCTGAAGTGGAAAAGACCCATGTGCTGAGGATGCCGAGTAACTGGGGCTCTCATCCCGTGTGTGGGTGTGGGATTGGCACAGGCACTTTGGAACTTGGGACAGTACCCTCCTACTGCATCTCCTGTGCACTTCCCAGTACCCAGCCATTCTACTCTAAACGTGGACATGTGCCCACCGAGATGTCCCCAAAAATGCACGGCAGCTTCATTCAGCATGGCCAGATTCTAGCCGTGTTGAAGGAAAGGCTGCTCAGCAGTGGAAGGCAGGTGGGCTGTGGAGGCTTCCTGCCAGGGACTGTGCAGCATAGGCAGGTCACACACATCAGGCTGGGCCAGAGCACCCGCTGCAGAGCACCTGCTGCACAGGGCCATGGGCCAGGGGGTCACAGTGAAAGCCAGTATCCTGGGTGAGATGCCAAGTGGTGTTTCTCTCAGGACAGGACTGAAGAGACAGAGGCAGCCGCTGCGCCATGTCACACAGGTGTGCCACCATCATGACGAGTCACAAAGCAGTATGCTTGCCGTCTGTGTTTGCCGTGTGTTTGCCATGTGTGCACTCCAGATGTTACTCTTCCATTTACAAAGTAAGGGAAGGAAGGTTTTTCAGCTGTGAGGCATTTACACTGAGCAGATGTGGAAAGCCCCAGAGCCTGCACCACGCCAGGCCGCCAGGACAGGACAGCCACAGGCCTGGCACAGGGCTGGCAGCAGGGCAAACTGGGACCCTGTGGCAGGTGTCTCAGAAGTATCTGTCCAGTTGCAAATGCATGTCCCTGCAGCCTATGAAATTAAGTGTATTTTGGAGTCTTTGTGAACCCCTCACCCTGGTACCTACCACGTCCATGAGTCAGTGACCGTCTCTGTGTCTCTGCAGCCGAGAAGCCCTCCATGAACAGAGCAGCTACATCCTTTCCAGTGCAGAGACGCCTGCCCAGCCCCGAGCCCCGGAAGCTTCTCTCTCCATCCACGTGGGGAGTTTCAGATAGCCCTACACGGCTCCTCTCCCAGTGAACTCTCCAGCTGACGTCACGAACATGGGTTTCCTGGGCATGGGGACTGACTGCCTGGCTGCCTGGAGCCTCTGATCCCAAATCCTCTGCTTCCTTTGAGCACAGGGACTGCTCCTCTGAGGCCTGGCCAGTGCACTTGGCCACTCAACTCTGCAACACGCGGCAGCCATGGGGGCTCACCTGGCACACGCCTGGACGCCACCCACGCAGCTGCCAGTAGGTGCTGAGCTCTCAAGTAACACCTGGCCGCAGCTGCCTTTTTCTATTTTTAACCAGAAACTGCACAACATGGGCATGAACTGCAGGTATGCAGGCAGCACGTGCTGTCACTCTGCTGGGGGAGGTGCGTGGGATCAGCCCGCCTGCTTTCCTCTGTGTTCAGATGACTGTTGTTCACCCTGTGTTCTCACAGTGTCTCAGGCCACTGCACCACCACACTCATGCTGAGCTGAGCAGAGCAGAAGCGGGGTCCGCTTTCCCGACCTCATTTCCCCTACTCGTTCTGGCCCCACACACTCCATGTCTGCCCTTTGGTCTGAGTTAAAACTGCGATGCTGAAAAGTGCAAGCTCTTTCCACGAGGAGGAGCCAGACAGGGCGCCCTCCAAGGGTGCACCCGCTCTGCTAAGCCAGGGCGGCCACTGCGTAGGTCCACAGCCCAAGGGCCCAGTGTCTCCTTGGCGCTCTGTGATATGAAGGTCCTTGGATCTCGAGGACTGGCTGCTGCCATCCACAGCGCCTCAGCCTCTCTTCCTGTGTGGAAGAGAGGCAGGCAGGGCCGTGGCAGACAGGGCTGGCATAGCCCAGGTTCCAGGTGTCCTGGGCAGCCTGAGTGGGTTCCTGAGTAGCCTCAATGAAAACACCTGAGAAGAAAACGTCAACTAAGGGTTTTTCCACTTAATTCAGCCCAGATCTCTAGTCAACTTATAGGACTTAATTGGCATTTGTGAGAGAGAAATAGCACCTATGTCGCTGAATTGACAGAGAGGGACACAGATGGTTGACTTTCCCAGACAGCAACTTAGCGGAAAGCAGCATCCTTGAGCCGGTGTCACATGTTCGAAGCCTGCTTGACACCTGGGCCTCATTGTTTCTCATCAGCCTCATCACTGATGTGAAGCAGCACTGAAGTGTGAGGGGCAGAAAGGACACCGCCGGCATCAGGCGCTCCCCTGCCTGTGACTCCTTTCCAACAAGCTGACACTGAGCCAGCGGCCCGCTCTGCCCCGTGTCCTCCCAACAAGGTCAAAACCACTACCAGACAGAAGCCCCGTTGCTTCCACACACGTGTCTGAGAGCAGCTGCCGTCGAGGTCTGTGCGTTTCTGTGAAGCACTGTGCCATTAAGGACTGGACTCTGACCCGCAAGCTGCCTTCCAGCTCCCAAACACTAACCCTGCTCAGAAGAAGACTCACACTGGTTGTAGACCGCATCTTTATAGAGGGAGATGGAGGCTTCTGACACCAGAGATATAAGAAGTATCGTGACGGGAGCTGGGCACCCAGCCCTTCTGTAAGCTGTTCTGTTTCCGTGACTAACTGACGACATACTTCTTCTTCTGTAGAATGCCCCTTCATCTCAACATAATGAATACTAACGAGATCGCTCAAAAGCTTTGCCGTTGAGAGGGCAGAAGCCTCCTGGAGTGTCTCTGGAAGTCCCAAGACGCATGTGGGTTGATGATGTGCCTTGAAGTGCCGTCCAGCAGGTTGTGTGCGGCCGGGCCAGCCTATGCGTATTGTCTTTTCCTTCTTCCCTTTCTTCCTTTTTTTTTTTTTAATTTGGGGATCGAGTGGACTATACAGGGAGAAAGCTGTATGATTTTCGTAAAGGAAAAATAAACCGTTTGTTTTTAAAGTTGTAGTCCTTAGCTTCTTTTGGTTGCCGGCTACTTCATGTTCACCTTGCTTGAGAGAGGAACTTTTGGCTAGGCACGGTGGCTCACGATGTGCCTGAACTCAGGAGGCAGAGGTTGCAGTGAGCAGAGATTGCACCATCACACTCCAGCCTGGGCAACAAGAGCAAAACTGTCTCAAAAAAAGATAATAAGAGGAATAATCTGCT